>BDIU01000241.1:20349-84988 GCA_002118135.1 Trebouxia sp. TZW2008 | reverse complement strand
AGGTCGACCAGCCATGCTTGCCAGAAACGACTCTGAACTATTGGTAACCAAATCAAACGCTGCAAGTTGCAGTCGAGTGCTGTAACGTCACTGAAACGAGTACCGAGGGTCCGAAACCAATTGTGACAAGTCTGCGCTTGTCACACAGTAACTTCCGTGAATAGGGAGTGTTGAGATAACACTGGTGGTTGATGTGCAGGTCTAGTAAGCGGAAGAAGTGATGAGTAATCATCAGCATGTGTAATGTAAATTGTAGTGACGGTAATCCGTTACACAGATCCCAAAGTTTTCGCCATGCCTGTGCAAATCGCTATTGCTTTTGACTAGTTGTGCTCAGGAGCATAAGGAAATGTCTTGGAGGTTGCTGTCAGCCAGCACATTGCATCCACATTGCAGGTTGACTGTCAACACTTGGCTGCACACTGTGGACCACAGCAAGGATGCGACACAAGCTGAAATGTGCGACCACTGCCACACAGTGCAGCATCCAATGTGTTGCAAAGTAGCAGGAACATGAAGATGCTGTGCAATGGTTGCTTGCACTGAGATGCCCACAACTGGGGTAGCTGTGATTTCATACCTTTGCTCAGTGGCTGGCTGCTACATAGAATCCTTGCTTCAGCGTGCTGTGAGTTCCGGCCTGGCAAGGCACCCTCCAAAGACCTGCCTAAGGGCAAGTAAACACTGCACTGTCACTGCAGTCATAAATGCAGCAAACTGTGTTATCCTGTAGTAGCGAAGCATACCATGCAGCAGGGCTGCTGACACTCTGTATTACAGCTCTGCGAAGTGAGGTCACAAACTATACTGCACCACAACCTGTGGGCACACAGTCCTCAGTCGCTGCAGCAAGCAGTTGCAAGGCTGATCACGTCTGCTTCCGCCAACCTTGAAGTGCAACAGCACGCATCCTGGTGTGGGTTTCTTGCAGAGCTTTCAAGATCACCCACGAGGGGAGTGGCAATGAACGTAGCGGAACAGTCACCGAAACGTTCCTGAGATCCGATACAAGTAGAGCCGTGAGAACGAAGTAAAGCGCCGTTGCTGAGCAAGACACGGTTGCTGGAGCTACCACATACTGGTGAGCGAAATACAGGATTCAGAAGTGGCAAATCAGCAGCAGCAAGTGTCAGGCAACAACATTGGACAGCACATGTCAGACAGTATCTGAATGTTTGTTCTTCTGTGAACATCAAACGCACACCCAATTCAGACATCAGGCTCCAAGGTATGCAGCTGGTAGCAAATGGTCAGTGCTCTATATATAAATCATATAAATCATAATAATAAATTATAATAATAAATAAGTCTTGTATATATATATATATATACATATACATCTATATCAACAGCTTGTCCCCAGCTTGACAACCTATACAAGCACAATTGAAGCCCGAACAGGTGGCTGAATGTGAAGCACTTGGTGTTGACACCAGTGGTGTTTCAATGATCAGCTAAGAATTTTGCAAGCTAGAGCGCGGCTAAACCAGTTAGGGGTTTGCCAGGTGAGCAGCCCAAAACATCAACTTATATTGACATGCAGACATGCACCGCGCGAGAATGCAAATGCAAGAAAGAGCTTAGATGCGCAAGCAGGAGGTGTAGAGTATACACCAGTGGTTGATAGGGCAGATCTTAGCCTGTCGGCTGCAATGAGTCACAGCATTAGCCATGTTTTTGTCGTAGATTGTAACGCATCGTCACATTAGGCCCTCTGTGAAGAGCTTTGAGGTCAACAATAGTAAGTTGTCCACACTATACAGACACATGCTCCCACACCAAGAAGAGCCTATTTGTGCATCAAGTCCTTGCACTTGTATATAACAGACCTGAAGTGGTTTGACCCCATTGTGGCAGGGTGAACGTGATGTCATTTTAGGCCCACAGATCGTACTGAATGCCAAGTAATGGTCACTACGTGACATTGTAGCAGTCATGCTCAACTGCAGAATGAAGCAAGCTTTACCCCACAAGGATCTGCCACATCTGACTCAAAAAGCTTTGTTGTGTGGGATAGGCCAATGCTTGTTTGGGTCTAGCACCTGCAACAGTGCAGCCAGGATTGTGCCTGTCCCAATGGGGTAAAGGTAGAGACAAAAAACTCATTATGCAAGAAAATTGTGATGAAAGCTTTAGCTGTGGCAGCCACAGCACAAGAAAGACAAACATAGAGGCTCAAGAATTGCACTTCCAAGGAACCAACCTGCATCCAATGCACATTGTATATTGAAGCCATTTACCTGGTTTTCGGGCAACCCTAATGTGGATGGGAGTGCTAGTATAGCTGGTGCAGGTCCAGCCGCCTCTGCATGCAGGGTAGCTGTGCCTGTTGCCGTGCAGAATGCTCTCCAGAACGTGTTGTGAAGCAGCCAAGCCTTTCTCAATAGCCACCACATCCAGCTGACCCCACCGATTCCTTGGCACCGTAAATGGTTTGAGTGATGGTTCATTTGCTTCACAGTCCACCATTTCAACTGCATTCAACAGTCAATCAACACTGTATGCCACCTGAATTCATTGCAAGGATATGCACCTATCATTACTTTCACAGCTACCTTCAAGCAATTTTTTGCAATTTGCGGATGATGCTATTGACACCTTGATGCTAATGGCACCTTTAATGCTGTAACGAACTGCTCTGTGTTATCAAACTCAACCAACTGCAGAGTATTCTGGAGTAACACAGAGCAGTCCTGCTTATGCTTGTCAATGAGGTCATTGCAGCTAAGTGGGGAGGATGACGAATTGCTCTGTGTAACTCCATAATACTCTGCAGTGACACAGAGCAGGTTGTTACAGATGCTGTCAGCAATATGGACAAAAACATTGCGGCCGCATCACTTGACCAAAAAAATGACAGAGCAAGAGCCTGTGAAACTTGCAGCAGTGCTTAAATAGGTTTGCTATCAAGTCAAAATATCAAAAGTGTAGTTGGCCTGGTTGAACACACACACAAAAGCAACGAAGACAGTGACCATGCACGGTGCTTGTCGAAACCAATTTTCACCTGAGCCATCGTCTACATGAACGGAAACAGGTCCTGCTTGGGTGCTGGCACCTGAAAGCAAGCATAGGACAATATGAGCAGCCAGGCATGAATGCAGCAAATTAAAGGCATGGTAGAAATAATACTGAACAGGCTCGAAGATGTACTGATGTCCTGCACACTGTGTAAGGCTGCCAGTGTGAAGGACAGGGTTCACTTGATGTGCTTTGAGAGGCTTGAATGGAAGGCACACAATCCCGTGACAAAGAGGGTGCAAGAGTTTGTTTCAAGAGCATGGCACTACCAACACAGAGGAGGCTGAGATGCTGCATTGAATATGCTCAGATACTTCTGGGAAATGCAAAGTTGGCCAAAGTTTATCACACACTGCAAGAGTACCTGTTGGTGCAAGCAACTCCTTGAGAGTGCCCACCCATTGCTCCGGATGTGGAGCATGAAAATATCTCGTAGCTACAACATCTGTTTCCTTTGCCAAAATTGCACTGAGCCTTTGCTTCTCCGAAGACTGCAGAACTGTGTCTGGCTGACTCCAAATAAACTTGATGGCTTCGTCAACACCAGTTGGTCTGTTGGTCATATGCACGGTTGTGATTGGGGGCAACTGCGTGGCAGACGCTGAAAACAATGAAGTCAGGCAAGCTTAGGACCTCACTGCCAACGCAGTGGTCTTGAAGCTCCACTACCACGGCAGATTTTGGCAGGACATAGCACAAGCTTCAGCACTGTGCAATGTTCGCAGTACCGTGAATAGCAATATCCGAATTGCAAACTTTGTTCTCGGTTCACAACGCGCAAGGTGGGAGCATCGTTCGGGTCGCAACGGCTTGACACTTGCACTAGGCAAGTCAGTCTGTGCTGACAGCAGTATCTGGTTGGCAGCACCACGAAACTAACGACTTTGACGTGGGAAACGCGCACAAGATGCGCAACGTTCATCCATGGCGAAGGTCGCTTGCGACCTCAGTCGGCCCTCGAGAGCGAATCCCCAGAGAGCGCCCCAGAGCGGCCCCAGTGTTCAGTCATGCACACCCCTTGACATAACCCTGCAAATGCTTAGCAACAGCAAATGGTCAGTGTTGCAAATATATAGCAAGTATTGCAAAAATATGTGATACTCAAGCGGATGTTTACAGGCAAGTATTGGGAGCATAGATCACCAAGATGCAGTGCAAGTTGTGCAATGCACAATGTATGTGTGTAGATAAGTGGTATGCAATCCTCAAGGATTTCAGAGTGTCATTCAGAGAGAAAGGCAGAGTACGGTGATTCACTGCTGTTGATGTTGATGATTGCATGTACCAATGGTATGCCAGACGGAGGTTTAGGTCTGCTGTGAGTGCGCACGCAAGATTTGGAAGGAAACACTGTATTACAAGTATAGTCAGAAGAAAAAAGTCAGTGTCAATTCCTCGATGTTTAGCAACAATGCCTGCATTCTCATTTGCTTGCTGCTATGCTTGTTATTGGGGAGCTAAATCAAAACCAACATGAAAGGTCTAGTCAATGTAATGGTCAAGCTGCAAAAGACAAATTGTTGGGCATGAGTTTCTTGAGAGCAAAGACAAATTATTGGGCTGGGTAGACACGACTGTCACAACTTCAGAAACTGTGTCTCAGGCAGAACTAGCATGTACTCGACTGTAAAACTCACAGCGCACTGCAGACTCCTATATACAGATGTTGCCGCCATCCCTTAGCGGTTTGATGACTTCAACTCCAGCAGACGGGACAAGCGCCCTCGAGCAGTTACTGCATGACTTGGTATATGTTATGCTGGCGCAGGAGGCATCTGGGCAGACACTCTGGCCTTGCAAGTCTTGCACGTTGCCTGTGAGACTGACTATGACTGCACCACAGTATGAAGTAGGCACGTCAACTGCTAACCGGTATATGCTGTCACTGCCTGGATACTGCATAATTCTGGCTGAAGCACCGCTTGGGCCTGACACTGAGAAGTCCGTGGTATTGAGTGAGGCCACAGGCTCTGAGAAGGTGACCAAGAACAGCGCTGAGTCAGCAGTTGTGGTTGGTACCCCGCTTGGGTAAGACATCTGAGTAGCGTAGATCTTGGCTATTGGCCTGGAACCAAAACCAGAGAGTGTCAGCAGTTTGATGATATGCATTGTATGTCTGTCTGCCAGCTTGCTGAAATATACTGTGGATGAGTCTTTGATGTCAGTCATTTGGCATTATGTAGTATGTTCCCAACATTGGCTTGATGCACAAATGCATTAGAATGCAAAGCTTAACGACTCAGCAACAGCATACTGTCACTGTACACATCTGTTAATATGGTCTCTCCTGTCAGTTCATACACCTGTGCACCAACTGGCGCAGTGCTTCAGTGGTGTAGTGCATCAGTGAGTGTAGTGACTCACCTATGCTCAACTGTTGCCAGCTGAGAGGCCTCAGGGAAGCTGCCATTGCAAGCAGACGCCATGCCTGCCTTGAGTTGCAATACAACAGTGGTGGAGTTGACCTCAAAAGGATCATTCTGGGGCACATAGCCCTGCACTGTGTATGTCGAGCAGTCCAGCTGTGTCACGCTTGTCACCACACCAGCACCTGCAGCATGGCAAAGGTGTTTGTGTCAGCAACATGCATTTGAAGTTACATCCTCATGTGCCAAAACCAATACTTGATACGCCTGGTATGGTTGAAGATAACATGAACTACAGAGGGATGATCACTCAAAGCCAAGCGCATGCTTTGCACATGTGCGGTAAACAATACTACTCTCATCATGTTTATCTGCTGAAGCTGTCAACTCTGAAAGCTAGATGCTCAATCCATGCCCAGTAATGTCCACATACTCATTATCACCGATGATTTGTCTCAATCAAGACACAACGGCTATGCTGTCGTGTCTTGATTGAGACAAATAATCATACAGCATAGCCAGAAGCACAAGTTGTTGAGGGCATAAGGCTGACCTGGTGTCGCCTCTCGTCTGGCACTCGTGCCGCAAGAGCAGTTGGCGCTGCTGTTGCTGGTCACATTGGGAGCGGCCACCCGCCCAGCCCCAAAGCTGGCTGCTGACAGAGCTCCTGCCTGAATGGGGCCATTGAATTGCACCTACAGTGAAACGTAAACTCTTTCATCACATGGTACCAAAGAGACATCATCCTGAATGTACTGCTCTTAATATGGTGTTCTTACTGTGATATGCTCAATGTGCATTCGGTCAATAGGTACATAGACTGCCATGTGATGAGCAAGAATTTGGCATCACTGCTGCTTTGCACTGATGACCTCTCAGACCAAACCAGGTTTCACGAGCAACATTTTGCTGTCATCACAGCTCAAGCCCATGCGCATGCAGAACTCAGAAATAAGCAACATCGAGTGTTGATCTGAGAACCTCATCAATGACAACAATGAGAGATACGGAAACGCAAAAGTCACCTGAGCAGTGAAGTACACAGCTCCTGTGGTGCTGTTGGCAGCTGTGACGCCTCCAGGGGCGCAAGAGTCCGTAGATGTGAAGGTGATTGTGGGAGTCGGCTGTGGCACCGCGTTAGACGTAGCATTGCACGTGCAGCCCGCTATGGGTGTAGCCGTTGGGCTTGGAGTAGCGCCTGCAGCAACAACAAAGGGAAATAATGAAGTGCATAACTAGCAAAAAGCGGAGAACATTTGTGCTGCATTTCACCTGCAGTGCGAGGGTGCCGTTATGCAAGCAGCAAATTCACCATTGCTGAGTGAAGGCAGCAATCAGGCAAAACATAGACCATTTTGCAGTTCAACCACTAAAACAAGCATGAGTCCCCAGAGATTTGCCCTAGAAAGGTTTCTGTGCTTATGCAGTTGAAGCTTGCCAAGCTCCTCAGTGCTCACCTGGTGACTGAACAGGTGCTGTTGTTGCACTAGGCGACTGGAACACTCCTGTGGGCATAGGCACTGGACTGCTTCTCACTGGGGTGGCAGTTGGAGTGACAGCTGCTGTCGCAGTTGGCACAGCAGTTGGCGCAAAGGTCACAGTAGGGACTGAAGATGTTGGACTAGAGGGTGCAGGCACAGAGGGCGATGCGGGCACTGCTGTGGGTGAGGCGCTGCTTGCTGGGGTGGCTGTGGGGGGTGGAGGAGGGGGTCGCCCGCCTGTGACACCAACATTTTGCAGGCTGGGTGGGGTGGCGGTAGGCACAGATGTGGCAGCAGGGCTGGCAGTGGCAGTTGGTGACGCCCCAGATGGGGTGGCGGTGGGCGCTGCTGTGGCAGTAGGGCTGGCAGTGGGGGTTGGTGAGGCCCCAGATGGGGTAGCTGTGGGCACAGCAGTTGCAGGCGGGCTGGCAGTGGCGGCAGGTGAGGCTACGGCTGGGGCTGGAGCCATGGGGGGACTGACAACTGTCCTGACTGGCGAAGGTGGAGGGCCAGAGATTATTGGACTTGGGGAAAGTGAGGGGCTAACTACCCCAGTGGGACTGACAGGGGTCAGGCTTGGGGTTGGTGTTGGGGTGGCAAGCCTGAAGGGTGGGGTTGCTACAGGGGTAACGGTGGGTGTGGCAGTGGGCGTGGCAGTGGGTGTGGGTACCACCGCTGGCGATGGGCCAGCTGCCGGTGTTGACACTAATGAAGCAGGTGCTGGTGCTGGTGCAGCTGAGGAAGTGGGTGTCAGAGTTGGGGGAGAGGGGGGCCGCCGGCCGTTGACATTGACATCCTGCATGTCGAGAAGGCACTTGTCAGTCTGGGATCAGTCTTTGCAGCCCAAATTTGTATTACAAATGGACAACAGGTCTTCTGTACTGTGTGCAGAGCTGGAAAGGCAGATTGCAACAACGGCAGCAGTCAATTCAGAGTTTGACTGTTGCACAGGGCAGCAAAAGTTCACACCTGAAGGCCTGGTGAAGAGGGGGCTGGGGGTGGGGGCGACCTGATGCCCTGTGGGGTACTGACTGGGGTCGCCCCAGGCACTGGTGAAGAAGAAGCCGCTGGTGATGGGGATGCCCCACTGTAGGGACTGGGCACTGGGGATGTCCCTGACACTGGTGACGGGGATGCCCCTGAGACTGGTGAAGCCCTAGGCACTGGTGAAAGCATCGCTGAAGGCGATGGTGATGCTACTGGCAAAGCAGTAGACACTGGTGTGCCAACAACTGTAGGAGATGGAGTGGTTGCAGGCACTGGTGATGATCGAGGTGACGCACTAGGAGTTGGGGTGCTAGTGGCTATGGGTGAGACACCAGGGGAAGCTGTAGACACTGGTGAAGCAGTTACCCCTGGTGAAGCTGTGGACACTGGTGTGCCAACAACTGTAGGAGACGGAGTGACTGCAGGCACTGGTGACGCCGGCGATGTTACATTAGGAGCTGGCGTGCTAGTGGCTATGGGTGAGACACCAGGTGAAGCTGTAAATGCTGGTGAAGCACTAGACACTGGTGTGCCAACAACTGTAGGAGATGGAGTGGCTGAAGGCACTGGTGATGATAATGGCGTCACGCTAGGAGCTGGCGTGCTAGTTGCTGTGGGTGTGGTTGTAGGTGAAGCGCCAGGTGACACAGTAGCAGCTGGTGTGCTTGTTGCTATGGGTGAGGCACCAGGTGAGACGGTCACAACTGGGGTACTTGTTGCTGTGGGTGAAACACCAGGTGAGACAGTAGCAGCTGGGGTGCTTGTTGCTATGGGTGAAGCACCAGGAGATACAGTCACAGCTGGTGAAGCAGTGGCACTAGGTGCAGGGGTTGCTAGGGGTGAAGCTGGGACGGGTGGGGAAGGTATGAGGACAGGGGCCGGTGGCGGCTGTGGGATGACTGTGGGGGCACTTGTGGGGGCAGGGGCAGGGCTTGCGGCAGGGTAGCATCTGCCACAGGTGATCTGACAGTAGCCTGCTGGGGCTGCTGCTGTCGGCGTGGTCATGTAAGACGCATTGCAGTGACCATAGATCCTCTGCAAACAGCGTTTCTCATGTCAGTTGCTCAGGAAGAACACATGTGATCTACCAGTAGCCTAGTAGTGGTCATGTCAGACGCCTGGCAGTGTCCGTAGATCCTCTGCAGGCATGAGCTCTTGTATGGCTAGGCAAATGAGCAGAACAAGAAGTTGTGCTTTGACATGAGGGTCCTCATCTGTGCTGATTACTGCAGTCCAAGCTGTGCCCCCAGTGTGATTAGCAACTGTTGCAACCAGCTGCATTGAACATGGACCAGGTCAGAATGATCATGCTGCATGCTCTGCAACTAGGCAACCACTCATTGCAAAAGTTGGTGCGCAACAGCACAGACGAGCTCGATGCATCTGCATGTGACGATGGCTGCAGTGTGAAAGCAATATGTCTGTAAGCAATGCTTACCTCCTGTTCACATGATGGACCACTCGCACCAAGTGGAGGAATGTCAGTGCAGTTGGCTGACGGGGATCCTGGCACTGGCACACTTGGGCTTCCACCGGGGCTGGAGAGAGGGGTCTGGCTGGGGGTGGGGGTCACCTCAGACTCTCTTGCACCTGAATCATGAAGAGTGATCAATACAGCTTTCAGCATCTATTGCACATGCACAACCTAACCTGAAAAGGGTTTGGCATGCCGCTCAGCAACAATGGTCAGCATGTAAAGCACCGAGCTACGAAGTGTTACCAAGTGAAGTGCATCATTCACAGAGACAAGCTTACTCCAGCCCTTTCATAACACATGTAAACACATGGGCAAAAGCACATTACAAGCACAGTACAAGCAAAATCTACGCTCCACCTGGTGGGGGTGGGGGCGGAGAAACAGCTGAGCCAGCTTTTGGAGTAGGAACTGCTGTTGCAAGTGGTGTGGCAGTTGCTGTAGGCACTGCTGTTGCACTTGGTACTGGTGTGGGTGCTGCTGTGGACACAGGGCTTGAACCAGGGCTGACTGTGGCAACAGGAGATCTTGGCACTGCAGTTGGCACAGGAGTGGCAACACCTGCTGGTGAAGGCGATCCAGCAGGGGTTAGGACTGGTGAGGGCGAGCTGACCACTATAGCCGGTGGTGAAGCACCAGGGCTTACTGCTGGTGGAGGTGAAGCAGGCCCAGTCTGAACTGGTGAGGGCGAGTTGCCCACTGTGGGTGATGGTGAAGCAGCAGGGATTACTGCTGGTGAACGTGAGGGTGAGGCGGTGATAGCAGGTGATGATACTGCAGTAGCTGTTGGTGTGGCAGCAGGGCTCCTAGTAGCAACAGGCACTGGGGTAGTCATAGGGCTGACAGTGACTGATGGGGCAGGGCTGGGCACTGATGCCACAGCTGGGGCAGGAGCAGGAGCTGTGGCCTGGCATGGCAGCGAAGGTCCACTGGAACAAACTGGAGTGCATGTGCCAGAAGAGACAGCATTCAGTGTGGTTGCATCCACAACTGTGCACCCATTGCATACTGCCAGCTGTGTAGATGTCAGGTTGAGGGTGACACACTGGTCATTGCGTATGGCCGCCGTCAGGTTGTTGACTAACAACCCATCCAGGTGGTAGTCACAGCCTTGGTAGCTGCAGGTCACCTCCATCAAAGTTGAGTTGCCGCTGCAGCTGTAAGGGCCGGGGGCATTGCTGGGGAGAGGGCTGCTGGCAACAGGACTGTTGCTTGGAACAGGGCTAGGTGTTGCCACTGCTGCTGGAGGAGGCGGTGGGCGATGGCTGTTGGCAAACTCATCTTGCACAGCTGTGGGCCCAGCGATAGCAGTGGGAGTGCTGACTGGAGAAGCTGTCGGCGCTGGGGTCACCTGAGGTGCTGGGGGTGGAGTGGGTGTCACGCGTGCAGGTGGGGGCTGTGTTGGGGATGGAGGGGGTGATGGGATACTGATGGGGGCGGGAGGTGGCTGCAGGACCACTGTGGGGCCCGGGGTGGGGGCTGGGGCAGGGGCTGTTGTGGCGAAGCACCTGTCACATGTGGTCTGGCAGTAGCCCTGTGGTGCCGCTGCTGTTGGCATTGTCATGAAGAATGCTTGGCAGTTGCCATTTATCCTCTGCAGGAACAGCTAGAGTCAATCAGAACTCTGCAAGATCTGGAGATGCACGCCAAACTTGCTCCATGCATCATCATTGTCCTTGTATCAAGTAAAGACCAACACACTTTGTGCACATTTGCGCAGATGCATCAGTCAATGCATCATACTAAGCCACTTAGACAGCAAGCACAGCACAGCAAGCCACAGCACAACAAGCCTACAGCAAGCCACAGCACAACAAGCCACACAGACATGCACCAAACACAGCACAGCAAACCATAGGGTTCAGGTTAGCAGCTTTGGCATTTAAACATAGCACACTGCTCCGACAAAGCAATGCAGCCATCAGTCAAGCAGATCAAGGTTTTACCTCTTGCTGACAGCTAATGCCGCCAGGAGGCACAATGTCAGAGCAGCTGGATGGAGCTGGCGCTGGTGCCACAGCAGGCACTGTTACTGCTGGCACAGTGGGGGTTGCGGGGGGTGCAGGAACTGTAGGGATTGGGGTGGTGGGGAGCGTTGCTGCTGTAGGGGTGGGGGTGGCTGGGGGTGCTGGCACACCCTCTGGTGCATTAGCAACTGGCAGAGTAGGCCTTGGGACTGAAGTCACTGTAGGAGAGGATGTGACTACTGGAGTTACAGTAGGAACAGACGTGACAGCTGGAGTCACAGCTGGACTTGCCACTGGCGTCGCAGTCGGAGGCGTCACACTGTATGGTGATGGAACTGGTGCTGGTGACGACAGTGGCTGAGTTGCTACAGGGGTAGCAGTTGGGCTAGGCACCAGGGTGGGGGTAGGGGGCAGGGTCAGCCCAGGAGTGGGCGGCACCTCATTCTCTCTGTTGACTGGGGAGGGTGGGGGCGGCGGTGGGGATGAAGGGGTTGGAGATGGGGAAGCAGCTGGGGTCACTGGGGGTGGAGGAGGGGGGCTGAAGACCACTGGGGCTGGAGGCGGTTGAGCAGCAACAGTAGGGGCAGTTGTGGGTGCTGGCACTGGGGCTGTTGTGGCGAAGCATCTGTCACAGGTGTTCTGGCAGTAGCCCTGTGGTGCTGCTGCTGTTGGCATGACCATGAACGCTGCTTGGCAGTTGCCAGCAATCCTCTGCAATGACAGTCAAGGGGTGTCATGTGAAGATGGTGTAGAACGCATGCCAGGGTGCAGCAACCTCTGGCATGATGCACGTCAGTCGTTTCATTTGGTCTTGAAAGCAAGTTCGTGTCCGCGTCAGCACAAGATTTCAGCACAAACTCTAAGGCAGGCTGCAGCCTGCGCAGGTTGTTGCAGCCTGCTAACAACCTCAGGCTTGTTAGCAGCCTCAACAGTGTAATCTGGGCAAGCAAAGCAGTGCTGTGCCTGCGCATCCGTCCTCTAACGTATTTGCAGACAATGCACTGAAGCTATGTAGCAGGCAATGCGCTGAATTTTTGCAGCAGACGCTGTGCTGAGGCAGTGCAGCAGACAACACGCTGAAGCTATGCAGACAGTCAGCTTACCTGCTGGTCACATGTCAAACCACCAGGAGGCACTATGTCAGAGCATATTGCTACAGCAGGCGCAGGTGCTGGTGCAGCTCCAAAGCTTGATACAGGGGTAGCAGCAGGAGGGGGTGGAGGGTGGCGGCCTGTGACACCAGTATCCTGCACCGTGGTGGGTACTGGTGTTGCAGCTGGGCTGGTGACAGAGGGTGTGACTGATGGCGGTGGTGGCTGTGGCTGTGTCACTGGAGACGACGTGACTGCTGGAGTTGCAATTGGGGTGGCAGTCGGGGTTGCAGCAGGGGTGGGGCTATGGGTAGCTGTGACTGTAGCAGCAGGGCTTGGTGAAGGGAATGCTGGTGGTGGTGGAGGGCTAGGCACCACAGCTGGGGTTGTCGGCGTGGCAGTGGCGACTGGTGAAGCTGTCTCAGTGGGTGCTGCCGTTGGCACTGGGGTCACAGTGACACTTGGGCTAGCGTAGGGAGATGGGGGTGGGGGAGGGGGCGACACAGCAGGGGTCACAATGGGTGTGGCAGTGGGCCCAGCTGTGTGAACAGGTGTTGGAGGGGTGCCAGGGGTGACAACTGGCGCTGGTGGTGGTGGAGGCACCGCAGCTGTGGTGGTCACAGGGGTGACTGTGGGTATGGCAGCAGGGGCTGGGGCAGGGGCAGGGGCTAAGGGCAACGGGTAGTTGCACTGATCAGCTGTGCTAGGAGCCACAATGACTGCAGCAGAAGCAAGCTGTCAAGAGCAGAGCTAGGAGAAGCAGCACAATGGCAGCATCAGTTGAATGGAGAAAATTGTATACAGCTTTGCAGGCAACAAAGAGCAGCAGCTCTCACCCGGATGTGATGCAGCAACAGCGATTTGTGCAACAGTCTCTGCACACCAGCTGCCGCTAGTGCTCACACTAGAAGTGCATGCAAGCATTTGCACACAGCATTGCTTACGCTCACAACATATAACAGGCTTGTTGATCGGCTCACGCAGGAAAATGTGTCTCCTTTCACGTGAGCCCAAACAGAATTTGTGGCATATACCAGCATGCTGCCACTCACAACACAGTGCCAGGCGAGATGTCAAACATGATGCTAGCTGTAGTGCTCAAACTCATGCCATACCTGGACCCTGAGTCACATTGGCACAAGTGGCAGGGGTCCTTTCGCCCTGCAAGCAGCAAGCATGTTAGACCTCAGTCATCAATGCAGACTTGTCAGCAATGAGTTTCAAGAAGAGCGTCAGCACAATGAGCAGCTGCATGGCTTTGCAGCTGAGCACACAAGTGTGAACTGTCGTGCACAGAACGACTCTTTGCCTGACAGTCTATCACAGCACAAGCAACAATATGCAGCTAGACTTGCACGTTTGCATCAATGTCACCGCACACAACTGCAAGCGTTGAGCAGGCACTGCTGCATGCTTCATGACCCTGAGCAAATTCCGAATGTCTAACAACACTGCATGCCAGATGAAGACAGGGAAGCACTGACTCGCAGCACAGAAAGACGCTCACCTGTAGACACCTCAGCATAGCTGGGCCAGTGAGATCAGCCGACACTCCCGCAGCATAAGTCTCAGCCTGGCTCATTGCAGCAGCCACAACATCAAACTGCACCATGGTAGCCATATCACAGCAGCATGAGGGGGCGCCTGGGGTGCTGCAGGGGACCCCAGAGACTGTAGTGATGCTTCGGGGAACCACTGGTGAGTCATTGATGTTACCCACACCTAAGACTGCTGCTGCACAGGTTGCAAAGGTTGTGGGCTGCACATTTGCTGCCTCAACATTGCACAGCTGAATCTGTGCTCGCACCAGCTCACATTGGTATGCTGGGCTTGGTGCTGCTGCTGGCATTAGCAACGCTGGTGTGACAGATGGTGTGTTGGTTGGGCTGGGTGTGAAAGTTACAGCTGGGCTTGCAGTAAGAGTGGGGATGGGGGTGGCAGGGGCAGTTGGGACGGGTACTGGAGATGCAGCTGAAGTCGCATTGGGGCTAGGGGTTGAGGCTAGGGGGGTGGGGGCAGGGGTCAAGACTGGGGTTGTCACTGGGGTGACAGTCAGGGTTGGCGATGGAACTGGTGCATAGGGCGTCGGCACTGGTGTTGTGACTGAAGGTGTTGCTGTAGGTGTGGCAACAGGGACTGCTGGTGGTGCAGGAATAGTCAGCACAGGGGTGGTTTGAGGTGTAGGTGGAGGGGGGCTGAAGGCTGGGGGTGGAGCAGGAACAGTCAGCACAGGAGTGGTTTCTGGTGGGGGTGAAGGGGGGCTGAAGGCAGGGGGTGGAGGAGGGTGGTGTCCTGTGACACCGGTATCCTGCACTGTGGTTGGCACTGGTGTTGCAGCTCGTGTGAGTGCTGGAGTTAAGGTGGGGGTTGGGCTCTGGGTGGCTAGGGGGGTTGCACCAGGGGTTGCTGTCACTGCAGGTGATGGCACAGGGGCTGTAGGCGGGGTAAGGGGGGTTGGCGCAGGGGTGGGGGCAGGGGCGGCAGGGGTAGCAGGGAGAGGTGCTGGAGCTGGGGCTAATACTTGAGCTGTGCATTGCACTGCTGTGGCTGGAGCTGTAACCACTGCAGTATTTCACCGCAGCAGTCAGAACTCAAGTCAGATCTCATGCCAATGCAGAACGTCAAGTCCGATGCAAAACAGATCTCATGCCAGTACAAAAGCCAGACCGCATGTTTACGCTGAGGGTTGTGTCATGGTGCATGCATGCAGAAGGTGCAACAAGGGTGCTGTCAAAGCAAGCCTTGGGTGACATAGATCAAGCAGTAGTCAGTGACTCAGCCACACTGAAGGGAAGTTCTGCACAAAACTCAAACAGGAGGTCACTTATGCAAAGGCATACCTGGACTTGACCTCAACACTGTGCAGGTTGCAGGAACGGCAGCATTCTGCAAGCAACACAAACAGTGATCAGTCCCCTGCACAGCTGTGTGCCATGCATACATGTTTTCCAGCAGTCTTGCCCTATTTGCAGGAGTGTTTTGTCAAACGGTCGCTGGAGGATCAAGCATAAACAACATGATAGTAAGCTGTAAATGCTTAAAATGTGCTGCATCACTGCAAATTTCTAGACACATTGAGACACACACAACCGTGCACAGACACAGAACCAGGGGTAAACAACTGCAGCAGACACAATCACAGGCACAATCAGAACTTGTGCTGAGCAGAGCAGTGTAGAAAATACAATACAGTGTAGAGCAGGGTGGTACGACGCAGTACAGGATTGAGCAGTGCGACGCATCACAGTGCAGAGACAGGCAGGTGGTCTGACATGCCTGCAAGCACTGAATCATTGCAGCTCCAGTTAGGCTCTGAGGCATGGCAGCAGCTATGGCATTGGCTGAGGTGATGTCTGCAGTTGAGACATCAAACTGCACCATAGTGGCTATGTCACAGCAGCACGAGGGGGTGTCAGGGGTGGCACAGGGGGTTCCAGCGGTGGCAGCAATGCCCCGCGGGATGACTGCAGAGGCATCAGCAGGGGCTAGCCCTAGGGCTGCTGCTGCACATGTGGTGAAGGTGGTCGAGGGCACATCCGCTGCCTCAACATTGCACAGCTGAAGCTCAGCTGAGACCAGGTCGCAGGTGTAGGCTTGCGCTGGAGATGGGGCCACAGCTGGGGTGACAGCAGGCACAGCTGTGGTGGGTGCTGGAGTGACAACCGATGTGGCAGTTGGGATTGGGGATGCTGGAGATGGGCTGAAGAGGGGTAGGGTAGGGGATGGGGTAGCGATGGGTGTGGGTGCTGGGATGACAGTAGGCTCAGCAGTGGGGACTGGGGGCAGAGTCAAGCCGGGGGTCGGTGGCACCTGGTTCTCCCTGTTGACTGGAGGAGGTGGGGGTGGTGGTGGCGGTGGTGGTGAATACGCAGCTGTGGTGGCAGCTGGGGGAGGTGGAAAGTATGCAACTGGAGTCTGAGGTGGAGAGCTGAGCAGCGGTGTGGGTGTCGCAACTGGTGTGGCAGGGGCAGTCATGACAGGCGTAACTGTAGGTGTTGCAGTTGGAGCAGTCACTGGACTGCTGGGTAGCGGTGGAGTCGGGACTGCAACTGGTGGTGGGGGTGGTGACTGTGCTGCTGGGCTAGCAGTGGGACCAGGAGTGGCTATTGGTGTTACAGCTGGGGGGGCGTATGGTGTGACAGCTGGCACTGGAGGTGATGGTGTTGCAATCGGGCTGGCAACAGGGCTAGGAGGTGGTGGAGGCGGTGGTGGAAGCATTGCTGCTGTGGTCAATGTGGGTGTGGGTGGCGGTGGGGATGACTGGGTCACTGTAGGTGCTGGGGTTGCAGCAGGTGGTGTTCCAGTGATGCTAGGTGTAGTTGGTGGGGGTGATGGTGATGTAGGAGGGGGTGGGGGATGGCTGCCTGAAGCAGTGCCATTCTCTACAACTGGTGTAATGGTTGGGGTGGATGGGGTTGATGCAGGAGTTGTTGGTGAGGGTGTGGCTGAAGGGCCTGGCGAGGGCACTGCGGCTGTGGTGGGTGTTGGTGTGACTGCTGGCGCAACAGTGGGAGCAGGAACTGCAGCTGTGGGAGAGGGCACTGCAGCTGTGGCAGGGGCTGGCGCAGGCACTGAGGCCAGAGGAAAGCCACATAGTGAGGCATAGGCAGGAGCCACAACGGCTGCAACAGTCAAGTCAGTGTGAATAGTCTGATGGGACAAGTTAACACTTGTATTCAGTGATGCAATTCAACTAGTCAGGCTATCATCTAGTCGTCCGCTTGTTACAGGGCAAACATGTAGTTGGTTTGCTCTGCGGATCACACAATTAAAAGGTGTTCATGCAGACAATGACCGGCGTGAACATGACATTTGCATCAGCGTACAGTGGGTCACAGCAAGTTTTGGTATGCAGGCTGCATTATAACAGCACATTCATTGTGTGACGTTACAAGCTTGTGTCACAACAGCGGTGTTGGTGCATACACGAGTAAGCAACCTGCACTCACCTGGTAAGCTCCTCAGAGTGGTGCATGTCGTCGGAATGCTTGCACCCTGCAGAACGCAAAATTAAAACTGTTAATCATGATATGTTGCAACAGGTTGTACAGCCTTGCAGCACAGGATGCACTCAAACCTGACATTGCAGTGTCCGCATGCCTGGTCAGCATGCAAGGCAGTGAAGCACAATACGTAATACTCAATATGCAATACGTAGTACGCAATACGCAGTATTTTAGAGTATCAATTGCTGAGATGCAGTGCAAAATGTGAATTACGCAACACGCTGGACTCAATACGAAATCAGTGCGCAAGTATTTTACAGTGTCAATCACTGAAATGAAGAGTATGGTGATTCACGCAACCAATATGTCACAAAGCATCATGGGAATCATCTCAAGGGCAGACAGACTGACATGGCATAAACAAGCGAGTAAATCAGCCAGCTAGGCCAACAGCAGAAGCATCACAGCCTCAGGCACACACAGACACATCGCGCCTGCATGCAATTCTGCAACCTGGCACTCTAGCAGATTTACATCAGGCCACATTGAAGCAAGCTCAGCACATCCAAGTCACAGCTTGATCAAGGAGTCAAACAGCACATACCTGCAGGCATTGAACCATGGCTGGGCCTGTCAGAGCGCCGGGCATGGCCGCAGCGTATGTCTGGGCCTGAGCAGCGTCCACAGCTGACACATCAAACCGCACAAGAGAGGCAGTGTCACAGCAACAGGAGGAGTTGGCTCCAGCACTGCTGCAGGCACTGTTTGTTGCCTCAGTTATGCTTCTGGGCAAGATCTTGTAGGCATCAGCAGGAGCCAGACCCAGTTGAGTAGCAGCACAGCTGGCAAAGCTGAAAGAGGTGGTGGCTTCGGCAGTTACACCACACAGCTGCAGCTCAGTAGTGACCAGCTGGCAGGCGTAGGATGCTGGGGCTGGCGCCACAGCTGGGGGAATGGTGATGGCAGTAGCAGGTGCTGGCACCGGTGCAGCAGGAGGTGAAGTCACTGCGGGGGTGGGAGTTGGAATGACAGTGGGGGTAGAGGTGACCACTGGTGTGACTGTTGGTGCTGCAGTGACCAAGGGTGTGTATGGTATTGAGGCTGGGCTGGTGGCTGATGGGGTGGGTACTGGGGTGACAGTGGGGGCTGGGGGAAGGGTGAGGCCAGGGGTGGGCGGCACCTCATTCTCCCTATTGACTGGGGAAGGTGGGGGTGGAGGTGGTGGTGACGGCGACAGTACAGCTGTGGTGGGTGCTGGGGTCGCAATTTGGGCGGGTGAGTATGCCCTAGGTGTTGCTGAGGGTGGGCTCACTGCTGGGGTCAGGGTGGGGGTGGCTGTTGGGGTAGCTGTTGCTACTGGACTGCTGGTCACTGTTGGGGTTGTGACTGGAACAGTCTGAGCTGGAGTTGCAACAGGAGTTGCTGTGACAGCTGGTGTGGCTGTTGGTGTAGTTGTCACTGCAGGAGTTTGAACAGGTGAGCTGGGCTGAGCTGTTGGACTAGCGGTGACAGCTGGGGTGCTGACAGGGCTTGCATAGGGTGTCGGCACAGGAGTGATTGGTGAGGGGGTTGCCACAGGGAGGGTGACCCCTGGGGTAACCAATGGGGAGGGGGGTGGAGGGGGTGGTGGGTGGTGTCCTGAGGCAGTCCCATTCTCAACAACAGGGGTGATGACTGGGGTAGCCCTTGTTGGGGCCGGGGTTGGAGCAGGGGGGGCTGTTGTTGGCACAGGCGTGAAAGTGAAAGTGCCAGGGGTGGGTGCTGCTGTGGCCACTGGGGTTGGGCTGGGGTTAGGCACTGGGGTGGTGGCTGGGGTCGTGGGAGGGATGACAGGGGGTGGGGCTGGAACAGTCAGAACGGGGGTGGAGTTGGGGGTAGCTGGGGGTGCAGGGGCAGGTGCCAAGGGTGATGCACTGCATTGTGCAGCTGTGGCAGGTGCTGTGACCCCTGCAAGCAATGAATGTCATTGCACATTGCCCTGTCAACTTCAGTCCAGCAAGTGTGACAGTTGAGGCCCACAGGCAATAGCATTTGGAAGTGCAAGTCTGCTGAAAGTAGCACAGGTCGTGAACACAAGACCATATCACAGATTGGATGAAGAATGAGACAAGGCAACGCCACACTTTGTGCAGGCACACGCAGCAGGTGTGCTGTATTCGTGATGCATGTGCAGTGAAGCATTTGCCATTGCTGCAATGAAGCCATTGGATTAAGCCAGGCAGTGTAACAAGCCAACCTGGACTTCCTCTCAAGGTTGTGCATGTTGTGCTGACTCCATTACCCTGCAAGCAGGAAGAGAGGCCATGAATTTCAGAACAGCATGCACAGCTCATTCCCAGCGACATACACAGCAGTGACAGCACAAAGCACCAGGCAACAAAAGTCAACACAGTTTGCTGCAAGTTGGACAGGGCTGTTTCCCAACATCTCTAGCGCAACGCGGGCTTATGGCATGCCAACTAATGAAGCACATGTTGTGCAATAAGTTTGCAGCTCACCTGTAAGCACTGCACCATGGCAGCGGTTGTCAGCACATCTGGCATTGCAGCAGCATATGCCTGAGCCTGCATCATGCTGGCCGCCCTGACATCAAACTGCACCACAACAGCATTATCACAGCAGCAGGAGGAGTTGGTTCCAGCACTGTTGCAGGTGCTTGCTGTGGTGTCAGCAATACTGCGAGCAATGACTGCAGAGGCGTCAGCAGGGGCTAGCCCTAGGGCTGCTGCTGCACATGTGGTGAAGGTGGGTGAGGGGACATTTGCTGCCTCCACATTGCAGAGCTGAAGCTGAGCTGAGACCAGGTCACAGGTGTAGACAGGCTTTGGAGCTGGGGCCACAGTTGCGGGCAGGGTGGGTGCTGGGGTGGCCACTGGGGTCAGGGGAGGGGGTGGAGGTGGTGACTGAGCAACCGCTGTTGGCGCTGGAGTGTTGACTGGAGTCGCAAGTGGGGTGACTGTTGGACTGGGTGCTGTACTGGTCACCAATGGTGTGGGGATGGGTGATGCTGGTGCGTATGGTGAAGGTGAAGGGGTGGGAGGCGAGGTGGCAAGTGGGGTGGCAATCTGGGTGATGCTAGGGGTGGGGGTAAGAGTGAGACCAAAGGGAGTGGCAGTGGGGGCTGGGGTGACAGTGGGTTCAGCAGTGGGCGCTGGGGGGAGGGTCAGCCCAGGGGTTGGTGGCACCTCATTCTCTCTGTTGACAGGGGAAGGTGGTGGCGGTGGTGATGCAGCTGTGGTGGGTGGTGGGGGTGGTACTGTTGTGGCAGCTGGCGGTGGGGATGAGTATGCCAGGGGCGGCGGCGGTGGTGGGCTGCTAGCGATTGTAGGTGGTGGCACTCCAGGGGTCGCAACAGGGGCTGCTGTTGGCAAGGGAGAGAACGTGAAAGGTGGTGTTGTGGGAGTGGCTGTTGCAACTGGAGTCACAGTTGGCGTAGCCACAACAGTTGGCTGAGGAGTTGCAACTGGACTGACAGCTGGTGATGTAGCCACTGGAGTGGCTGTAGCTGATGGGCTAGGTACAACATAAGGGGATGGCACCGGCAGTGGTGGCGAGGGCGCAGCTGTGGTGAGTGCTGGCGTCAAGCTTGGGGTGGGTGGCAAAGCAAAGACAGGTGAAGGCAGGGTCAGTGGTGGAATGGGTGGTGGGGGTGCACTGCCTACAGTTGGGGTCACTCCAGGGGTGGCCAGTGGAGGGGGTGGGGGTGGCATTGAGGCGACAGGCGGTGTTGGTGATGCTACTGCAACTGGGGTAGCTGTGGGTGCAGCAGGAGCTGGGGCCACAACTGGGGCTGTCACAGGCGCCACAACAAGACCAGCACACTGTGTCACAGCTGCTGGGGCCACAACAACTGCAACAACACAAAAATTGCCACACTGAATTACAGGCAGCAAGCTCAGCATGAAGGCAGGGTCAAGTTGTACAATATCACTATCGCTGTGATTGCAAAGCAGCAATGCATTTAGGTTGGCGCTCAACTGCAAAACCCATGCCACAGCAACAGGGGCAGGAGCACTTTCAATCCTGTGCAAGCTATCAAACTTATTAGCGGCATTTTCAGTGCTGCTCATAGGTTGAATAGCAGCAGGCTGCAGTGTAGTACAAGGATCGCCAGCCACGAAAAAAGGGCTTGCTTTGCCTTCTGACCTGCCCCGTAGCCATTTCAATCTCCCATTCTTTGGCCAAGCAAGCATGATCTGGCCAGGATTCTGAAGATGGGAATTACTCTAGGGGCAAATAGGTTCAGAAAGGCAGACAAGGCGTTCACTATATTGCTGCTTTGAGATCATATTCCACTATGCAAAAAGAGGAAAACATCTGCAACCAGCCTCACGCAAGCCTCAATTTTGCTGATCATGCTGTTCATCTCCTAATGATCTGCTGACCATGCTGCATGAGTGTCTGTGCTGCAACTGCAGCCAGAAGCAACACCCCCAGTGAAGCAAGCAGAAAAGCTTTGTCTGATTGTGTCGACAAGTTGGACCAATTGCACCCAGAAGCAAAACTTCAAAAGTTGACCAAGCACTTGTGAGGCACAGGTATGTTTGCAACATTGTCTTGCAATATGCATGCATAGGCTGAAGCTTTACCTGGTGCTGTCGGGGTGCTTGCGCAGTTGGTCATGATGGACTGAGCCTGCAGCAAAGCCGGACAAGGTCAAGTCACTGTTTAGAGTCAGGCAGTTCTCAGCGGACTTCAGCAACAGCAAGCTGAGACAATCAATGCCATGACATGGGTGAGCAGTTCTGCAACACCTGTATTTGAAGGGCGGCGGTTGTGTGACTCTGTCAATGCAGCATTCCTCAAGTACAGCAGGGCATGGCTCAGCACACGCACCTTGTCCAAAGTTGCATGCAGCATAACAGAGCTTGTACTGGCACAGGATGCATCCTAGCTTTTGCAATTAATACATCCACACTGTCAGCATTTGCAGTTGGCACAACAGAGCTTGCACAGGATGCATGGCAGTTTTTGCTTGCCCCTCACCTGTAGGCATTGGACCATACTCTGGCTGGCCAAGCCATGAGACATGATGCCAGCAAAGGCCTGGGCCTGAGCAGCGTCCACAGCAGTCACACTGAACTGCACCAGAGCGGCAGAGTCACAGCAGCAGGAAGAGTTGGCTCCAGCACTGGCACAGGCGCTGGCTGCAGTGTTAGAGATGTTGTATGGCAGCACTCTGGAGGCGTCAGCAGGGGCTAGACCCACTAGGCTTGCCACACAGCTGGCAAAGCTGAAAGCAGCAGTGGCCTCTGCATTCACTCCACACAGCTGAACCTCAGCGTCCACCAGCTGGCAGGCGTAAGCAGCAGTGGGGGCCACAGCTGGGACCACCACTGGTGCTGTTGGAGGTAGTGCAGCTGCAGTGGGTGAAGGCGGTGGTGGTGGTGGTGAGGTTGGAGTCACCACAGGGGGTGGCGGGCTGCTGGTCGGGGTCAGGGGGGTCGGGGGTGGGGGCCTGCTCCCTGAGGCGGTCCCATTCTCAACAATCCTAGGGAGTGTTGGTGCAGGGGTTGCTGTTGCTGCTGGCGCACTTGTTGGGCTTGGTACAACAGGAGAAGGAGAGACTGCAACTGGGCTGGCAGTGACAGATGGGGTTGGTACTGGCGTTGTCACAGGAGGTGAAGCAGGTGATGTGGCAAACGGTGTGTAAATGACTGGTTGTGGAGTGGGTGAGCTGATGCTGGGTACCGCAGGAGTGACAGTTGGCACTGCAGTGGCGACAGGGCTAGCAGTTGGTGCTGATGTGGCAACTGGGATGACAGTTGGTGCTGCAGTAGCAATCGGGGTCATCGTGGGTGCAGCAGTAGCAACTGGGGTGACGGTTGGCAATGTAGTGGCAACTGGGGTCACAGTGGGAGCAGCAGTAGCAACTGGGGTGACAGTGGGTGCAGCAGTTGCAATTGGGGTGACTGTGGGTGCTGCAGTAGCAACTGGGGTGACTGTTGGTGCTGCAGTGGCAACAGGAGTTGTAGTAGGTGCTGCAGTAGCAACTGGGATCACAGTTGGTGCTGGAGTTGCTGTTGCTGCTGGTGAGTAGACAACTGGTGGGGGTGGTGGGGGGCTCACTGAAATAGGAGCTGCGGTCTCGCTTGGGGTGGGCGGCAGCACCAGCCCAGGAGAGCCAAAACTAGACTCACCAGATCTGGGAGCTGGGGGTGGAGGTGGGGGTGGTGGGGGTGACACTGCTGCAGTTGGGGTCAGAATCGGTGCTGCTGTTGGCACAGGTGCAGCAGGGGTGGGGGAGGCTGTGGGTGGGGTCAGGGTGGGTAGGGGTGCAGGAGCGAATGCTGGAGCTGTGATTGGTACAATGCTGAGACCAGTGCACTGTGTCTGTGGTCTGGTAGGAGCCACAATGACTGCAACAGACAAGCACAGTAAGTCAGCAATGCAAGCTTTTTTGTCAGAATGGCATGCAGAGTCAAGACAGCCTAATTGGTGTTGGTAGAATGGCATTTGCAGTGGAAGGCAGGGGAGTGCCACATCTGTTACACATGGCTCATGCACATACAGCCTGCAGTGCAGCAGCAGCAGCAGCAGAAATGCATGGAAGCATTTACTGCCAATACAAGCATGAGGCACTGATATGTTTGCCTTGCATGCAGCAACCCGAAAAACCATTCACAACAAAGAGAGCGAGAGCTTTGGAGGAGCTGGGCGTTTACAGAGAAGATGAAGAGCAGTTGAAGATTTGACATGTTGCAGCGCCTGTGCAAAAGGACTTTTGCCAAGATGGTACTAATGCACAGCATTGCACTTGCTGATTCTACTGCAGCATGCAGCAAGAACAGCTGTAGGTACAGGCTGTCTGGGCTGACAGAGCAAGCAGCTGGCTGATGCTATTGAGGACGCAGCATGCAGCGTCACACAGAGGCAATACCTCTGTGTAAAAACAGGCGACAGTCATGCAACTTCAACCACGCATAGCCAGCACAGCAACAGCTGGGAGAGCCACAATGCATTGATGCAGTGAGCTTGTCGACAGGC
The DNA here is from genome assembly GCA_002118135.1 of Trebouxia sp. TZW2008. NCBI lineage: Eukaryota > Viridiplantae > Chlorophyta > Trebouxiophyceae > Trebouxiales > Trebouxiaceae > Trebouxia > Trebouxia sp. TZW2008. Next base: position 60,668 of record BDIU01000241.1, on the reverse strand, counting down.
AGCAAGACGTACTGTCATGCATTTGTTATAAAAGCATAGGAGCAAACTCACCAGGTGGGCTTGGCAAGGATGCACAGCTGGCAAAGATGCTTCTGCTCTGCAAGCAGGCACACAAGCGTCAGAGAAAGGCATGCAGGCTGGTGGCAAATTGACAACATGTGACCAAGCAGAAAGCAGCAGCGGCAGCAGCAGCAAACAGAACAAGACTAGACAGGGACCCAAGATTGGAAAATGCATGTCAGGGGCACGCAGAAGGCATGCTGAAATCTTGACAATTGCATAGATGCCAGCAATGCATATCACGTCAGACTGCGTGAACACACTAGCATAGCTCCAATGCAGCATGCAGTGCAGCATAGCTAGTCAGCAGGTGATGCATGAGCCAAGGGAAACACATTGGCAACAACACACAAGATGTAGGCAAAACAATATCACCTGCAGGCATTGAACCATGGCAGGTCCTGTGAGGCCCTGAGACATGGTGCCTTGAAAAGTCTGAGCCTGTGCAGCGTCCACAGCAGTCACGCTGAACTGCACCAGAGCGGCCTCATCACAGCAGCAGGAGGTGTTGGCTCCAGGATTGGTGCAGGCGCTGGCTGCAGTGTTAGAGATGTTGTATGGCAACACTCTGGATGCGTTAGCAGGAGCCAGACCCACTAGGCTTGTCACACAGCTGGCAAAGGCAAAAGCAGCAGTTGCCTCTGCATTCACCCCACACAGCTGAACCTCGGCGTTCACTAGCTGGCAGGCATAGGGCAGGGCTGGTGCAGGCGCTGGGGCACTTGGGATGATGAGAGGAAGGCTGGTCCCTGATGGGGTGGCGGTTGGGGTGGGTGGGGGTGGGGGAACGGCAGTCACTGCAGGCGCAGGTGGTGGTGAGGAGGTTACGCCTGGGGTTGTGACTGGTGGCGGAGGCGGTGAAGAGGTTACAGCTGGAGGTTGAGGCGGTGAGTAGACCACAGCTGGTGGAGGTGGGGAGCTCACAGCTGGAGGTGGTGGCGGTGGTGAGAAGTCTGCAACTGGTTGTAGTGGTGGAGGTGAAGAGGTTAAAGGTGGTGAAGGAGGGGGTGGTGAGGTGGGCACTGCAGGGCTTGGGACTGGAGCAGTTGGGGTCAAGGCGGGAGGGGGAGGGGGTGAGGAGCGCCTGCCAGGGACTGTACCATTGTCAACCTGAGTAGGGTTTGTTGGAGCTGGCACTGGGCTTGTGATGCTGGGTGTTGGTGCTGTTGTAGCAGTAGGGGTTGCAGTGGCAGCGGTGGTGGGGGCTGGGGTGGTAAAGGGTGTCACTGCTGGTACGGTGACTACTGGGCTGGGTGTAGCAGTTGCCACTGGGAGCGGTGAAGCATATGGGGTTGCGACTGGTGTAGTTGGAGAGGGAGTTGCAGCCTGTGTCAGGCTGGGGGTCGGGGGCAGCACAAGCCCAGGGGTGGTGGGGGTTGGGGTGGGGGTGGGCTCAGCTGTGGGGGCTGGAGGGAGGGTCAGCCCAGGAGTGGGGGGGACCTCATTCTCACGGTTGACTGGGGTTGGCAGTGGCGGTGGTGGTGGTGGGAAGAATGCAGCTGTGGTGGCAGCTGGTGGCGGTGGGGAGGCAGCGTTGGGAGCAACAGGGGATGGGGTGTAGGGGGTTGGCACAGGGATTGGGGGACTGCTGAACGGTGAAGGTGGTGAAGGCTGTGTACTTGCAACTGGTGTCACAGTGGGTGCTGCAGTCGCAATTGGTGTGACTGTAGGAGCTATTGTAGCAACTGGGGTCACAGTAGGCGCTGTTGTGGCCACAGGAACGACAGTCGGAACTGTGGTGGCGATTGGGGTGACAGTGGGTGCTGCAGTGGCAACTGGGGTGGCTGTAGGAGCAGTAGTGGCAACTGGGCTGACAGTGGGTGCTGCAGTGGCAACTGGAGTGACAGTGGGTGCTGTTGTGGCAACTGGGGTGACGTTCGGCGCTGTTGTGGCAACTGGAGTCACAGTGGGTGCTACAGTGGCAACTGGTGTGACAGTGGGTGCTGTAGTGGCAACTGGAGTTACAGTGGGTGCTGCAGTGGCAACTGGGGTGACTGTAGGCGCAGCAGTGGCAACTGGAGTGACAGTTGGTGCTGTAGTGGCAACTGGGGTAACTGTAGGCGCAGCAGTGGCAACTGGCGTGACTGTAGGCGCTGTTGTAGCAGCGGGGGTGACAGTAGGAGCAGCAGTGACAACTGGTGTCACTGTAGGCGCAGCAGTGGCAACTGGTGTGACAGTTGGGGTTGCAGTTATGCTAGGGGCAGGGGCAGCAACCGGGGCTGATAATAGTCCATTGCACTGAGTCTCTGGCATGACAGCTGTGCTCACGCCTGCAGACACATTGTGCTTGACTGCCACTCAATGCTTAGTCTTGGTTTGTCATTTAGGTGTTGCTCGCTTCTGAGCCTGTGTGTGTCAAATGCACATGATGCAGCAGTTGCGTGTGAATGCTTGCCATTCAAGCAGAGGGAATACACGGATTTTGCACTGTTGCACTGAACCAATCCATTCAACAATTGAAGCAAATAAATTGAAGATTGTGTCTGCAGAAAGTTTTTGCACATTGATGCTGCATGCTGCAACCGTCACTCAAACAAAAGCTAAAATTTAGTCGGTCTGCAAGAGGCCTACATGCATACGTGAGCTGCATGCATTATGAACATGTGTAAGTCATGCTGACATCTGATGTGGGTACAGCACTTACTTGGTACACTGCCAAACATCGCACAGTCGGCAAATACTTGCTCCCTCTGCAAGCAGCACACAAAAGCTATCAGAGACCAAGTGAAGTCTTGCGCACAGGTACTGCCCTCAGCACAGAGGACAGCCAAAGCTGTTGCTCCATTGCAGCAGAATTCTACAATAGCACACAATTGCAATGGACATTCAAGTGCTTGGGCATAGCATAAGAGCTCAGCAAAGCTGCACAGCTCACAACACATGACAGTCAGGCATGCGGCCACAGCAACTGGTTTGGATGAACAGACCTGGAGACACAGCAACAACGTACCCATGAGCAGTCATATGCTCAAGCAAAGCAAAGCTGAGCATACTGACATTGTACAAATTTGTTGCTGATGTGAAAGGACAGACCTGTAGGCAGGTGGCCAGTGCGCCAGTGTTCTGAACTGCATCTATGAGGCTGCTGTTGATGGCTGCTGCTGCATACACATCTGATGCTGCAATTGTGAGCTCAGCCATGACAGCTGATGGGCAGCAGCACCGCTGGTTCACACAACCTGCATGTAAGACAAGAATTTAATCAATCCGTGCAAGCACAAATGAATTGCAAGCTTTCACCTGATGCAGAACAAGACTGGCCTGCAATGCGCTTCACGAGGTACAGAGGCCAGATTGCAGCATAGCACAGCTCTGCATCAAAACCATAAGACAATCAATACAAGCACAGCTGACATGAAGTCTAAGCCTGAATACAACATTGACATTGGCCGCTGCAATGCAGGCCTTCATGACAGTACAGAGGCCAGATTGCACGGCACAGCTCTGTAAGGCTCAGACAAAGACATTGCAGGAGATGACAGAAACAACACATGCACAGAAGCACAGCCATCGTGCGCCCGCAGAACGGGATCCCCGCAGAGAAATCTGTTTCCAATTTTCTGGCAATGATGACTGCACATGGACCAGCAATCTAATGAGACAAGATGGACAAATCACCTGATGCATCAGTGGCATTGGTTGAAGTGACAGGCTGCCCATAACAGCCAACAGCAGGAGTGCCGTCTGCTTGACAGGGCAGGGTGTCAGCGTCCTGAAGCTGGCTGATGGCCACTGAAGCTGCAGGGACGCCAGTGACATTGGCCACACAACTGGCGAAGGTAGCAGATGGTGTGCTCAAAGCTGTGCCTCCACATATGGAGATGTTTGCATTCAGTACTTGACAGACTCCTGGAACTGGTGCAGGCGCAGGGGCAATAGGGATGGGAAGGGATGAGGAGGTGGTGCGTGCTGGAGTTGCAGTGGGGGTAGCTGTGGGGGTGGGTGGAGTGATGGCTGATGATGGTGCTGTGGCTGGGGAGTATGGACAGCTCACTGGGGTTGGAGGTGATTGCACAGCTGCACAGACAGATAGTGGGTGTCAGCATGGGCACAGTGTCATTCTGAGCGTTTGATATTGTACTAGACAACAATGCACTTGATTGCACAGACACGTGACCAGTGCCAGCACAAGCACATTGAGCATCTCATGGAGCACGCAGTACAGTAGTGGTAGCTGCACAAAGACGTTGTCATAATTAGCAAAGCCGTAGTCTTCTGTGATGCATGCAGCTGTGCGCTAGGCAGCAGTACTCTGTGTCTGCAGACATCTGATGAGCTGCATGTTGCAGTGACTTGACCAGCATGCAAGATGTTGCGACGCAGCAGTGCAGTTCATCTATATACGCCCAATCAGATGCATGGGCAAGACCATGCTCAGCATGTACACTGAAACAAACACACAAGGTGCTGATGGACATGGCTGAAACCACTTGAGCGATGTGTGAGGCAGCATTGCAGTCTGTGTATGCAAATTGCACAAGCTGCATGTGCCACACAAGACACACTCTGATTGACAGTCAGCAAATGCATGTCATGCTGATATATTGCTGATACTGAAAGCAAATACAAAAAGCACTGTTGGATCTACCTGGTGCCACAGCATAGTTGACGCAAACAGGGCCTAGCGAGGTCTGAGAAGGCAGGCCAACAGCAATGTTTGTCGGGAAGCTGGCAAGCACTTGCTGGATGTAGTTGGCATCATCAACAGTGGGTGCAACCACAATGACTGGAGTCACAACAGCTGTGCAGGAAGATGTTGCTGCTGTGATTTGACTTGAGCCTGTGGAGTTTGCAGCGCATCCTGGGCCTGCTGCATCTGTGGAGGCTGTCTGCAGTATGATCGTTGTGTAAGTGGCGTTGTTGTACAGCAGGGATGCTGCAATTGCATTCTGCAGCTGCGTGGCGTTGAAGGTGGTTGCTGTGAAGCCACAGATGCTGGTGGTTGCTGTTACCACTGGGCCATCAAAGCAGGAGACTGAGGGTGGTGGGGGCGGTGAAGCCATTATGCGGGGTGGTGCATTGACAAAGGCATCAAGAACTTTGCTGTGCAGGCCAGGGGGTGTGCTGGCTGGTGTGGGCAAAGCAGTTGGTGCTGGAGCAGGCACGACTGGCAGCGATGGTGTGGGGGCAGGGACTGCTGGTGCAGGAGCCGACACAGGAGGCTGGAGCGGTGCAGGTGCGGGAGCAGGTGGCACACTGCATGTTTTCGAAGACCCATTTGGCTCTTTGCAGGTCTGCGTGCACTGCGAGGTACGCACGAGGTTAACCGTGGAGGCCTGAACCAGGTTCTGCCCACAGCGGTACAACCCCAGATCGGCGTCAAGGTCTGAGCAGGAGCCGTTCGAGATGAGCTGGTACAATGGTGCCGAGATCGTGAACGTCAGTGCGCACAGCTCCCCACAACCAGAATCGGCTGAGTTGGGGTCTGAGCAGACGTACTGCACATCGGCACAGCTTGTCGAGGACTGATCAGGCTCGTCAACTTGCTGCAATCGCCTATGCCGGACTGGCTGTGCCCATGCAGGCAGGTAGGATCGAAAGCTGGCGGCAAGGCTGCTGAAAGGGCTGTAGCTTGGCTCGGCCGCGACTTGCAAGACAGGCGAAAAGACAAGCAAGACTAGACCTAACGAAAGCCAAGCGGAGCAGCGCCGGCCGGGCAAGCCCGGCGGACGAAGCCGCTGCATACTGCGTAGTGCGCGACGCAATGAATCAGCTGCAGACTTGAAACAAACAGGCTGCTGGGCTTGAAAAAATAGGATGCCGCCCAATACTAAAAGCTGCGCAGAGACTCGATCAGCTGCTTTAACGCGGTCACAAGCACGCTGCGTCTAGGTACTGTTGACGAGTCTTTGGCCCGCAGGCTGTAGGTGATGGGTATCGCGCGCAGTTGAGGCTGGTGCTGCCAACAAGGCTTGTTTGTTTACCGCTCTCTGCAGAGCCCTGGCAGGGTAAAACCTCAAATTGCCAAAACTACTGAAATTCCTCGTTCAAATTCGAAGCCATTAATTTGTTAATACAAAACGCCAACCTTGCTCCGAAGCCATCATGACTGCCTGGATCTTTGCCTCAGGACAAGTTTAGCCCTTTGTGCCGTCAAGGTGTTACTTTGCATGCCGACCGGGAGATGCAGCTGGCTTCAGAAGGCAAAGATGAGGCGCTGTTGCATGTTGGCTGCAGTTATGCTGTCCCTGCATTGCCATCGGTGCAATGCACAGGAAAAAGTGGGGATGCTGTGCCATCGCTTGACTTGACATCCATGATGATTCAAAGAGATGCGGCTGATCCAGAGCGCTTCCCTTGGCATTATGCATGCGTACACTGCTGACTGTGCTTCACTGTAGCTGTCAGCAGTGACTGTCATGATCAGCATATGCATGAGAATCATACCTTGCATTAAAGCCTCATTACAGTCAGCAAAAACAAGCGGCAACTAAAAACGGTGGAAAAGGTGCAACCGACACATCAAGGCCAACTACAATACACTGCTTTCTGGTGTCTGACAAATGATCTGCATGAAATGCTATCTCTTGAAGGCTCCCCTTTCAGTATCCTTGTCATTATAGTACTTGCGCCTGCCAATGCGGTCTTCAAGACTAGCTGCTTCACCAGCAGTGCCATACAGTGCCTTGTGAGCCTGCTTCATCATGTCTGCAGATGACCCTGTTGCATTGCCTTGCTCCAAGGCTTCAGCTGCATCCTTTCTCTTTTCATCAGTCAATCGCTGCCACCTGTGCATGGCACATGATCACTCTCAGACCAGAACGCTCACAGCAGGGTTGCATTCAACGTGTAAGACAGTAGGCATCGCATGCACAAGGCTGAGACAAGTGCAAAAAGTCAGCTGCTTACATCATCAGGGCAAAAATTGACTTGAAGCAAAATGCCTGTACTGCACTGAAGGGCAGGTCTTGGCAATCTATTAAGATCTTGCAACAAATTCATTTGTTTACAAAATGCGTTCCATTGTTTACAGGATATACAGAAAGGCAGAAAGTCACCTGGCACTGTCATGCACCTCTGCATTGCCTTGCATTTCTGCCAAGCGTTTGGCCTTTTCCTCCTGACTTAGCTTGCCAGTCCTGCAGCCAGCAATACAACTTTATTGCATTAACAGTGTTATCAACAAACAAAACCAAGAACTATAATGTCAGTGACGATGGTAGCAATGTACCGTGAAGAGGCCAGCAATTACAAGGTATGATTTCAAACACAGCAGTTTGCATATTCCAGCAGAGGCACAAGGTGTATTTGGCTGAATTCCCGGCTTGATGTGATGACACAGTGCGTCACTATGATCACAAAGGCAGCCAGGGGAAAGCTGTTGGTTGTTTGCATGCCCGTCTCAGCCTGCATCTGCTCAGCATGTACATGCTCATGAGAATGACAATGTTATGAGCGGCAGCCTCAAGCCTTGCTGAACAAAGGTGTGCAAGATGCACAGAAACAGCTAAGCATGCAGATGGGCATGATGCAATGTCGACGCAGCTGTGAGGGGCATGGATTGCCCCAAAACAATAAAACACAACACATGCCAGGTTGTGAAGTGTGACACAATGCAGCAATTTGATGATAGCACAGCCTGCAACCTGGCTGATTTCCAACGTAGATCATGCAGTGTAGGACGCACTCGCATACCAGCAAGAGATTTCCAAGAACATAGATCATGCAGTGTGTGACGCGCTCGCATACCAGCAAGAGCATCGGGCCTGCAAGGCATCTCTGCAATAAGCTGCTGTGCAACCATCATGTCATACCATGCAGAAAATGTACAGAGGCTTGTCAGGCGCTGTGAGAACTAAACTTACTTGTACTCCTGCCTATGGTACTTCTGAGCCGCCTTGTCACAATCTTCCTGAGCCCTCAGCTTTGCAGCATCGTCTAGGCGTCTGCGTGTAGCCTCAGCAGCATCCCGCCTGATGACATGCAAACAGTAAGGTCAGTTCAGCTGCTTCAATTGAAATGCTAGCATGGAAGATTCTGCTGCACGTTGCTGGAATCTGACATGTCATATGCTGGCGGCAGCAATGAGGATACAGGAGTGAGTGATGGAAACAAGCATCACCAGCCAACATTGCAAGGTGCAAACAACTCTTATACTAGCATGTGTGCATGTGAATGTGTGCATGTTGTCAGCACAAAACACAAATTTGCATACATTGCACAAAATGGTGGGTCTTATCCCCTGCTTAGCAAGAATCGCGTCCAGGCAAGAGCAACATGCATGCATGCAGCATGCCTAGCTATGGCTGCAGTACAGCAAGATCAGCCGCAGCAACAGCAGCCAAAAAAGAAACAGCAGCTGGAAGCGCAACAGCAGCAGCAGCATAAGCAGTCACCTGTCTCTGCCTTGCAGCTCTTCAGGGGCAGTGTCACCCCACGACAGGCCATACTTAGTTCCATCAAGCCTTGACCCGATCTCAGAAGCATGCCCATTTGCGTGACCATTTGCATGCTGTCTTGCTGGCTCTGCTGCAGACTCAGACCTGGCATGATTGCTATGTTGATGCCTGTCTGACTCTGTAACATGGCGCCTGTCACTAGGCGCAATCCTGTCAAGATGACTGCTGTGCTGATGCCTGTCAGCCTCGCCAGCATGGCGTCTATCACTACGCTCATCCCTGTGGTCATGGCTGCTGTGCTGCCGTCTTTCAGACTCACTAGCATGGCGCCTGTCGCTGTAGTCATCCCTGTGAGCATGACTGGATCTGCGCCTGTCATGCTGTCGCTCAGGAGAGTGCAATCTCCTGTGCTTGTGCGTGTGTGCATCATCCAAGCCATCCCCATGATATGAGCGGTCTCTGTCATGCTGGCGTGAGCTAGGCTGTGCATGGTCATGATCCCTGTGTGAGTGGCTGTGACTCCTGTCATTGTGCCTGGGTGCAGAGGCTGTCTCCAACTGCTGCCTAGCTGATGTCCCATTGGTGAAGGCATCAGATCCCACACGAGGGGCTGCAAGGGCTGTCTCCATCTGGTCTGCAGCACGCTTCTTAGCTTTCTTTGCCTCCTTGTTTGCCTTCTTCTCTGCTTTCTTGTCTGCCTTGCTCTGCGCTGAGCTTTGCTTCAGCTTGGCCACCTAAAATGACGATGTAAGCTCCACAAGTGGTATGCAAGTGCTATACAAAATACAGGATAGAGTGCAAAATGTACTATGCAAAAGGGCACTAGTCTGAAACTGTAGCAGCCTTGCCGCCAGTCAATACACACCACAGCATGATATACGTCTGCTTGTTGTTGCTTTGGCCATATTGCTAATGACCACAACACACTGGCTGCTGCACTTGTATCTGAGCAAGCTGTTACTGTCAGCCCAAAACTGCAGCTTATGCCAGCCACAAGCATCACCAAAACACAATCAACAAGACTTCTGCCAAAACACTCACCTCTGTCTTGATATGATCCATCTTGACAGGATTAGCAACAATGGCTTTGCGGGCAGTCTGCTCTTGCTGCCTGATCTGCAGCAAAACAACACAGTCAGCCTGAGACCATGACAGACTTAGTCGACAAGCATGCAAACTCTGTACTTGGCAATACCAGCATCAGAGCATGCATGTGCTGAGCTGTGCATGCCCTATATTGACGCTGGCCACTGACTGCACTGATTGTATCTTGCAATGATTGCAGTGTCTGCTGCATGCAATCTATGTTGCAGTAAGTGACTTACAGCAGGTCTTCTGCTCCATGTGATACTGCCAAAGACATGTGCAGGACACAAGTGACAGTACCATGCCATGAAAGTCTTACCGCAAACAAGGGGTCACTATGCAGGCGAGCCCAGGTCTCATTGGCAGAGGCAGGAGTGTCTTCTGAGTAGAAGGTTGGCAGCAGCACTGCCTGATCTGCCTGCATGTAAGCACCACATCAATGAGTATGGGCATGTTCGCATGCAGTCAATGCACCGGATGCATCAAGACTTGCCTACATGCATGCGTTCATTTATCGTTCTGAGGAGATTTGCTGATCAGCCCAGCACACAGCTTGAATCAGGTTTGCTGAGAGATACAAAATGCCTTGTGCATACCCTGTTCAAGTCTGAGCTCTCCTCCTGCTGCACAGGCTTGCCAGACATCATAGCTTCCTCTGTGCGCTTCTCTGCTTCTTGCTTTGCAAGCATGCCGCCTTGATACATCCAGTCTAGCCGATCTGACCTCCTGCAGCATGTGCGTTTGACCTGAGTTTGAGAAAAAAGCGCAAGCAAGGCGAGGCTTTGACAGCCAAAAAGCTTGGCAGGGGCAGTGCACAGGAAGGCTTACACTTTATGGCCGGCTGCCGCTGCGACCATCTCGAGCTCTTCCTTCTGCCTTTCATCGGCAATCTGCTTCCTGAGATCTTCAAGTTTGTTCTGCTCTTTGATGTGCTCCTGCTCCTTTTTCCAGACATTCTCGATGTTCGACAATCTGCCAGGATGCCAAGTCTTCTTGTTCAGAAATCCCAAACCTCCTCCCATGTTGCTTGCTGCTCACTTCGGCGTAAGAGATAGGTCTTGCAAGAACAGCAAGGGTGATCACGCGTGCTGCATCGCACAGCAAGGTCAATGGCAAAACACGAACTAAACGATACAGTACTTCATTGAATGGTCTGTAGCTCAGCAAAGCCTTTCATCATCGCAAAAAAGTGACCCATTTGCGCCGTGTCACTTGTCAGAAACACCACCTGACGGCTCATTCTGCTTGCGCAGAGTCAGTGATGCCTCTCATGGCTTTATCAGTCTGAATGTAAGTCAACTGGAATTGTAAAACTTTTGCACCCAATCGATTGATATCATTGACCTAATCATCACGCATCTTTGAAATTTGTTACCGTGCATTGGCAGTCATCGATGCCTTGATGCTTGTTAATGCCAAGCTTTTACCATGAATCCATGCTCATTATGTTGTGGTCGAGCAACGCCTGCAACCCTTCTCTTGAGACTAGGTTCCATGCTTTCCCCATACTTTGGCAATTTCATAAATTACAGAAACTGTATATAACGCCACCGGCTCCACGCGATTCGCATAGCGACGAGGTCACCACTGTGTCATATTTATCTTTCGCCTTTTACTAAAGATAACTGAGCGGTGTCCTCACGAAGTCGTATCGATCAAATTTTTTCCGGCGCTTTGCGCCTTTCACACTTTCCTCCCTCCTGACTCGGGAACCGCATCTCCCACTCAACTTACGCTTCAAATTTCAACGACAGTCGACACTGCCACTGCTATCAGGCCGATAGCTTCACACAGCTAACCTGTGCCTCGTTCTGCTGCGTTCGGGTCGTGTAAGGTAGACAAGCTCTTGCATAGCAGCAACCTCGCAGCGTGTTGGCTTCGGCACACGAGACACTGCACTACTGTCTGAACTGAGCAGCAAACTTCGTGCAAGTCTGTGTTAGTCTCCCTGATGGTCGCTCGCCTCAGTTGTGCGCGGGCTCAGGCTTCGGCACAACTTTAACAAACAGGAAAACGCAAACACACAACACGACACACGCACCTCTGCACACACTTCATTGATTTTGAGAGGTCGCTCGTCAGTGCTCCTTCCAGTCGAATCACTTGCGGTCGAACTCGTAGCGTCGTGCAGTTCTGCATAGGACTCGCCTTTCTAACCCAATTGTGACTTCACAGCGCAAAGCTCAAAAGCAACGCAGCCAAATTTGCAGACGCTGCACCACCTGCAGACTGCTTGCAAGGTCTACAAAGCATAATGCATCAAATGAAAGCTCTGTATTGAGAAGCCGATGGAGTCCAAGCAGCAGATATTCACAATGTTGCAAGTATGCACCCAACATACTGTAGTTGCAAGGTACTCGTACAGTTGGGGGTTGTGCTAACAGCACTTGCGCAACTAATGACACAACCGTGCTTTGTCATCATGCGTGTCATGGCATTGAAGTATGTACTGGCAAACAATTTGCCATACCATATGATGCTAAGTGTAACGGGTTGATAGCCTAGGAAAGGCGCCCGTTGACACTTAGTGCACAACCCCTTTTGTTACACTAAGACCTTGGGCACTTCAAGCAAAATCATGATGAATACATTCTCCACGTCCAACCAACCATCATTCAGCTTAGGGGTGACCAAAAAGAAAATGGTCAGCCTTTACCCAACCCATTCTTGCCGTCTAGTGCCCAAGGCTAGTCAACCTTGATGCAAAGAACCATGGTGGCAGTCAAAACCAAAAAGGTACTCCTCAACAATCAAGACATGTACATTGCGCCTCTCATTGTGTGTGCGCTAAAGCAAGGCTTTCTCTCAGCTGACGCAAATATCAAATTAGTCCTTGTAATGTGTTGCTCTTGTGGCATGCAGCGCTCACGCAATGTTACATGACCAACTGCTTAGAATATTGTATATACAATGCTAATCAAACGTTGACCATTGCATAATGAGCAGACAATATTGCCTTAATCAAAACGGGCTCAAAAGCTGACTCAAATAATCACCTTCAACATTGTGCAATGGACCAACAAACAAATGCATGGGCGCTTGGGAGCTCTAGCTCGAGCTGAGGGCGTGCCATGCGTTCGTGAACAAAGACATGCCAGCTCAACAAAAAGGGTCACATCAAGCAGGTTGTGACTAACGGTTGACGACAATATTGATGACGATACATAAGCTGTAAATCTTAAAATGTTGCAATTGGGCGCGAGATGCAAAGAAGACCATTGTGTGCTTGTACATGGGAAAACAACAAGCTTGTCTTGAGAGCAGCTCAAGCTGACCGTGTAGCGGCTTCTAATCTTGGCTTCTGAAGATCGTCTGTACCTGATTTGAAGATTGGACCGGTTGGCAAGCATCCTCATTGACTTCAAATGAGCGTGGACAATATATTTTAGGCTGTAACTAGTCACGAATGGTTGTGAGAGAAGCTTGGGTAACTTATTCTTTGCTTGTGATGCAGATTCCATAGTATGTACGCTTTGCGTTTGTCAGGCACTAAAGCATAACATGCATGCTCATCCTACATAAAGTTGCCTGCCAATTTTAGGTTGTAGCGATGCTCATGAAAGTGATAGTTTGTTGCCTGATTAAGGTTCAACTGTAATGATCATGACAAGTAACAGAGGCAAACTCTAACAAGCTGTTCTCAGCACTCTTGTAATTAAATACTCAGTGCAAAAGTTACTTCTGCTGCTTGTTGCATACATGTGGTAACAGTGAAGTTTGGCAACAATAACGATATAAGTTGAAGTTCGCTGCATTTGCCATTCAGTCTCAGATGTCATACACAATACTGTGTCCATCATCATGATGACTTCACACATGTACTTGTGCTTTCCATGTTTTGACAAGCACTCTGCATGCGCACGGTGTTGAGTGAATTGGCAAGCATTCTGCTTGCATACAATGTTTGAGCACAGTGCAACAATGTGAATGCTGACACGATGGAGTCACTCTGCACAGAAAAGTCATCAGGGCTTTAACTATGCACATGATCTGCAGTGTCATGTCCAGTGCTGCAGTGTTGTCCATGATCAAGGCATTTCACTCTTTGTTCACTCCTAAGTCAGTCAAAATCTGCTACCCACCTCAGGGACTTCAACACCAGCCTTTGCACACTTGCCTGCGCTTACGTGGAAGTTATCTGTAGAAGTCTTAAAATCCAACTATCAATGCTGCAGTTGAGCCAGACCGACTGAGGTGATCCAAAAGCTGCAAAACTCAGTATCGACAAAATGACTACGAGGCGTTGCCTGATGAGCCAATTGCCAGAGGTTGTCATGACAGCAATAAGCAAAGTAGGCAGCTTGCATGTAGCTTTCAAATGCAGTTCCTCACGCCATGCCCTGGTACAAATATTTTGAGTGAAAACAGCACAATAAGCTGTTTGCACAACACTGTCTGCTGGAACAGGTGATGCCTGACATTTCAAGGCAAAGGAAGGATACTGCATGCAACTAATGCTTTGAATCCATCAAACAGTCAATACAGCACCACTTTAGCTGTCTTCTTGCAGCCCAATCAACTGATAACTTGGCCCTGAGCTTTGTTGTGCATGGCTGCATAGCATTCATTGTGCAAAGACAGCTCTTGTGTCAGCGTATGTTGCTGAATATGTGGGCATGCTTGCAGCCCACATTTGGTTTTGCAAGGCTCACACAGAGTTGCTACTGCAGCTGATCAAGGCAGTGTCTGTGCTGCAGCCTACACACATCCTAATGTCATGTCCCAACTTGGCAGTCTCTGCATCAAGGACATCAACAACCTGCAAGACTTCCGATACATAAGCAGCTGCAAGGGAGACACTGACGGCTTGGCAAGTGCCTTGCTGCCACAAGTGACAGCAGCAAAAGTCACAGCTCTGGTCAGCCCAGGAGAAAAGGGCCCAACATGCATGTCAAATGCTTTACAATGAAAGACATTGGGAATCATTGGGGCAGTATGCCATGTCAATTTGAGTTTCAGCTTTCATGAAATGATATCACTGCAAAGCCTTGCCCAGCTGGCTATTAGTGTGCAACATGCAAAAGCGCTGTTGAGGCGGCGCTACTACCTTGCAAAGCAAATGCTGTGCATGCGTCATGAATATTGATGTGTGGCGCGTTGCATGCTTTGATGACATGCCAAGTCCTCAATAAACTTTGCACCTTGGACGGTTCCTAGATGTTCCACTTGCTTGCGAGTAGGTTGCATTGCTTCCTGTTGTCATGTGTCATTAGATTGCTTGTACGATGACATTGAGCATACAAGGCGCCAGTGCTGCCAAGATATTGAGCAGTCTTAAGTCATAGTTGCATCAATTTTCCAGCATGCCAGTGTTGTGTAGTTGATAGTTCCGGCTGAACAAAGGGCTAACAGCCCAGGAAATGCGCTTGTTCACACCTAACACAGTCTCCTTATACTACAACTTGCCAATTTGATTTTTTGGCTGGTTTCTCGCAGGTGTAGTGAGCTCAGTAGGCTTTCAAAAGCTTGGTATGCACGAGCTCGCAGCTCATGTTCCAAGGTTGGGGCTGTGAACTAATTGAATTTGATGGGAAGGGCAATTGCGACAACCTACAAGATCAATCAGAAGCTGATTGCCTTGGCAACCTGGTTGACCAAAGTAACAATTTTGGTACAGTTGTTCGTGGTTCTTTGACTGTGTGCCTGTCTGTGCGTCTGAAAGTGCTCTTATCTACGCATTGCATGCAGGAGCCTCGCACAGCAGAATCAATTTCGTTAGATCTACTGCGTTGCTCAGACTGTGATAGCTAACGAAATCAGCAATCAGGTGCCGTTAATTGCAGCTGCGCGAAGGCGATCCGCCAAACAAGCAATATCGCTACGTGTGCCTGCATGCTTAAGCAACGAAGTCGGGCACCTTGCATCTAATCACGCGCGGCTTGTCACAGCAACAAACAGTGGGCTTTTCAGCCGAGCTAACCACACAGCGTTGCGTCACCGAATTTGTGTGCGTCAGACTACACAAAATCAAGCTCAAGGTTTGGATTGCCAAGTGTACACAGGCCATCTGCTTTTGCGCCCGCGCCTTTCCCCAGAAAGTGAGCGATCTCGACTTTCTGCAGAGATCAGCCGCTGGAGTGCTGCGCCACGGCTTGCACCATAGCGGTTTGATGATATTGGGCGTCGACAAAGTCATACACAGCTTACCATGTCAACAGAACAGGACCACTCACAGAAACAAACTTCGACCAGCACTCAACAGCCCCCAGCGTAGCAGCAGAACATTGTATTCACCAGCCGCTCAACGATCATCACCATCGTCACAGCTCAGCCACTGTAGGCCACAGTGCAGACTGCTAAGCAGCAGGCAGTGTAGAATAGCATGCGCATCTCATGCATCCAACAATGCAATTCACCATGCACATGACCCGTCGCCAGCTCCAGCCAGGCATCAGCTCAGCCCTCTGATCCCTGTTCTGCACAGGACCAAGCACGATTCAGAGATCACACAGCTCGCAATTCCAGCACTCTTTTCCCTTCTTCTAGACCCTGTCATGTCAGTCATAGACTGTGCAATCATTGGCAGGCTGGGGGCAGATTCCTTGGCAGCCACAGGCGCCAGCATTAGCATCTTCAGTCTAGCAGGGCTACTAGTCAGCTTCCTGTCATATGTCACAGTGCCTGCTGTGGCAGAAGCTTCGACTCAGGGTGACTCAGCTGAGGTCAGCAGAGTCATCTCAACAGGAGTCTGGATTGCAGTCGTGGCAGGGGTGTTAGTCACGGCCTTCATCATTGCTGTTGGTCCCATAATCTTGGGCTCTATGGGATTGGAGGCTGGGGTGGTGACTAAGGCCAAGGGGTATGTATGGGCTAGGGCGCTAGGGTCCATTGGCTATCTGTTGGTCTTGGTAGGGTCTGGCAGCTTTCGAGGCATGCAGGTATGGCTACATAGGCTTGATGTTGGTTTACCTAGCAATGCTGTGGGACAAGCATGATTTGCAGCTTGTGTGATCCAGTCCAAATCTCCTCAGATGGAGGCTTGATGGTCTTGACCAGCAGTCAACATCTAGACTGTTTGTGCTAGTCCAAAGGGTCAGCACCGTCATATTCTCACTTTTGCTGCGGCTGCTTTGTATTCACTTTACATGCAGTGTGGCAGCTGATGATGTGTATGCGACAATTCAATGATTGGCTTTTGCTCACCAGATGGCTGCTGTGTAGCCAAGATTGCCTCTCCTATAGCACCTCTTGCAACAGCATTGCGCTTTGCATTGTTCTGCATATCGGGGCCGTGCAAGCACACTCAGCAAAGCGATTGTGCACTCAGACGTATTCTGCGTTTCAGCACCTAATAGCTGCACTGACTGCATGCTCTAGACCTGATGCATACTGGCCCTCAGACTTGTACGCCAGCATGCAGCATTCACCCAGTACCCACGAAATGTGGTACAGTTGCCAAGTAATGTCACTGCAGCCTCATCTCTCATGGTGGCAACAGTGACAGACAGCAGTTTCCTTGATCGCCTTATACAAGATCTGCAGCACCAGTTAGCGCGATTGAGCTGTGAAGCAATGGCAAAGAAGCGCTGTCTCACGCAATCGAGCAACGACAGATCTGCCTGAGGTGTGAAGCATTTGCAATTAACTGTTGTCTGTAGGATTCAACATCACCTGTAGCACTCACACTGTGCTCAACACTGTTCGCTGACCTCAGCAAACCTTCTCATTGCAGGATACCCTGACGCCAGCAGTGGCCTCTCTGGCATCAGTCCTCACCAACTTCTCCTTGGACATCTTGTTCGTTTTTGGGCTAGGGTGGGGTGTCACAGGGGCGGGTGCCGCAACTTCTATAGGCATGTTTGTCAATGCTGTAGTCCTGTATTACAGAATCATTCAGAAGAAGTTACTCACGCCATCACACCTACTTCAGCCGCCCACATGGGCTAGGCTGAAACCTATGCTGCGTACTGGCGTTGCGCTGCAAATACGCAACGGTTTTCTGTGGTTCGTGAGCTTTCTGGGGGCTAGAATGGCTGCGGAAATGGGAACTGTGACCATGGCTGCGCATGAGATCATCCGTCAGATGTGGGTCTTGTCCCTACAAGGCTTCGGAGCGATCAATGTCACTGCGCAGTCTCTGATTGCAACTCACTTAGGCAACGATGATCCCAAAGCAGCAAGAGAGGTTTTGCAACGGCTTGTGCAGATTGCGTTTGTGGCTGGCACAATCATTGCTCTGTGCTTGGCACTGCCCAGGGATGCCTTGCCGTTGCTCTTCAGCAAGGATCAACAAGTTGTAGAGAAAGTGCGAGGCGTCATGCCTCTGGTGGTTCTCATGCTGCCTATTGATGCTGTTGAAAGGACGCTTGAAGGCGGCCTTTTGGGTTGTCAGCAGACAGATTTCATAGCTAGGAACACGCTCATGAGTGCTGCAGCATGCTTGTCCAGTCTGATTGTGGTTTGGCGGCTGAACCTAGGGTTTGCTGCTGTCTGGACGGCCACCAAGGTCCTGATTATTGTTAGATTTCTGGGAGGCTTCAGGCGTTTCATCTCCCCTGAATCTCCTATTGGTGACTTGCGCAGATCTGACTCCTAAAAATTTGCCTTAGCATGATGCGCTTTGACGCATGTGCTAGCAGGATGCGCTCATTTTATGTCACCACTTCAGTCTGTATTGTGGCCTAAATGGCTTTTCCTCAGCTCTATTCAACGGGAACTCTCGTTTTTCACATTTCAGGTTGTTGCTGCCACTTTCAGATAGCTTTTTGTATGCACTTGCGTCTTCCTCGAGCACTGATTCAAGCATGACAATTTTTATTTCTGCTTTCTACTTCAACACTCAGTGACTTGACGTCGTACCATTCCTGTAGTTAGTAGAGCCTTGCTTGTTGACTTGGGTTGTCAAGTTTTCAAATCAAAACTCGAGCAATTTTGGCCTCGTAGCTGAAGCAAAGCTGTTTGATATGTAACCTGAACAGTAGCAGAGTGATCTGTATGGCAAACATGGGCGCAGGCAGTCTGCGCCAAAGCAAACACTGTCTGGCAACTTTGCATCATTTCTGAGTGCTCAGATTTTGCTACAGCATTGCTCATCCAATGTACATGCCAGCATCATGGCATATTGCTGCTTGACTGCAAAAACAATCTCAAAGTGTCCCAGGGACACCTGCGAACTATATAAACATGACATTGTACAGCATATAGCCCCGCACTTGCATGAGTGATATTGCATGCTTAGTACAGTCACATGCACAAATGCTTTTGCATAGTCATTGCTGCCGTGATGTGCCTGCTTGGATTGGACTTCCAAACTGAACATGTTGAAGTATGCAAGCTGAATCTGCCAAGCCTGTAAAGGACAGATGAGTGGATGACAGCTTGAACAGCACCACTCAGGAGCTGCAAGGCAAATGACTGCTGCTGTGCAGCACTATTACAAGCCTGCATTGGGGCATACGGGCCTCTGGTGTGGCCCTTTGATTCTAGTGCCATGACTGCTTCTGCTACTGAGCAAAAAAATCTGGCGCTAGCAGTGGTTGTACAAGCTCTTCTGCTCTTCTTCTCGCATCCCTGCGGTGCTCCTCATTCATTCTCTGCACCCTCTCATCCAACTCCTGAAGAACCTGCACACACAATGAGCCTTTTACCCAAGTAATGGCATGCACAGCATTCGTGTCAAGCATTCTTGATGAAGTTGCTGTGGTCAAATAGTCAAAGCCTGCTGCTCTGAAAGCAGCAATCAGCAAAGCATGACCGCAGGGGCGTCAGCCCTGATCAGTGCAAAGCTACGTGCACTGTGGGGGTCACCAGAAATGTGTATGTAGTCATGTGCTGTGCTGGACGATTGTGACTACACCATCCAACTGGTCTGCGTGCCAGTCGTTGATGGATGTTGGGCACACGCAAGTGCAGTCAGCATACCTCGCGTGCCACTCTACGCACTCTGTTGACATTATGAGGCAAGCCCACCAGCTGCATCTGCCTTGAAGCTACTGTGCGCACCAGCTCCTGACGCAGCATCAGCCACGACTCTGTACCACACATCAGAATGTCAGCAAACTGTCAATTCTGTCTGGTTGGTTGGTTGATTGATTAATTGACTGGTTGATTGATTGAATGAATCTTTGTAAAGACATGCCTGAGCAGCATGCATTACAGACAGCGTCAAGGCACCAGCTAGCTATAGCTTGTGTGCAGTCTCAACTGATTATAACAGCAAATTGAGACAAGGTCTCCTAGTTTATACGCATGTAAACAATGTTGGGGATTGATGTCAACAGCACTCAAGTACTAGAGAGCATCCAGCTGCATGGGGAAACTGCTGTAGTTGGCCGTGACATGCTGCTTGTGTTGTGCACTGACAGCACTCAAGATTTTTGCAGTCTCCTGTCTGCCCACCATATGTCACTTGTGGTATGAAACAAGAGCTGTCAGCAGTCAGTGTCAGCAAGGACGGTTAGCAAGAACTGTTTGCAAGAGCCTCCAACAGAAGTGTCAGCAAAGTTGCGGGCAGCATTGTACCTGACTGGTTGTAAGCAGCCAAAGCGGCAACAGGGGCGTCTGACTGCGTCTCAGCCACCGTTCGCATGGCATTGCTCTGGGGCTGTTGGGAAGCAGGGGCCTGGTTGGCGGCAGCAGCCCTTTGCCTGGCCCTATAGTCTCTTGCCCACTCACCAGCTTCAGCTGTTAACCGCTGCAACCTCTGCACGCATCATGTAATCATACATCACTGAAAACTACATCATTTTGCACATTCTGGCACAGATGTTAGGTGTGTGTGTCGCCCAAGTCCTGCAGGCAGGCATAGGCGCGATGTTTGCAGCAAATATGATTTCATTGCTGAGAATAGAGAAGGCGATGCCACTCAAGAGAGCAGCATGAGTTCAGGCTCTTGCCCACTCGCCAGCTTCAGCTGTCAAGCGCTGCAGTCTCCGCATGCATGCATCAGCACTTTTATGTGCAATGATCATAGCTTGCAGGCAGGTAGAGCTGCCTGCTCTGACTTTGGATTTGTGTGAGGCCTAAAGTCTCTTGCGCACTTGCCAGCTTCAGCTGTCAACTGCTGCAGCCCCTGCATGTATGCATCAGCAGTCTTCCTGCGATGATCATATCTTTCAGGCAAGTAGAGCTGCCTGTTTTGACTTTGGACATGTACTAGCCCTGCAGTCTTTGTGCCCACTCGCCAGCTTCAGCTGTTAACCGCTGTAACCTCTGCAGGCAGGCAGGCATCAGCTGCTTTCAATCATTTCACTCGCTGAAATCGCATGCTAGACAGGCTCTGGGGACCCAGCTAGCTACACTCAGGAGCATATCAAGTGCGAGCCACTTGTTCAGACCAATGGTCAAGCTGTTTCTAATCTATGCAAGTTGTGGTTTGCCTCGGCAATGACAGCTTGCGCATGCAGAAGTGGTAGCCTATGAGTAGTCATCACTAGTCACCACATATCATCAGTACATGCTGAAAGTAAGAAGGCATCAAAGGGCTCACCCCTAGGGTAAGCAGGGCCTCAGCATCAGGGCGGGGTGGGCGGGGCGCCCTGGCTACCTGAGCCTCTTCTTCTTCGCTCTCATCTGAGATAAGCTCTGGCATCTCCACTTCAGTGCCCCAAAAGGCATTAGGGCTCATCCCTGAACCGTCAAGTCATTGCTGCTGAATGTACCGTTTTTGAGCAAATGCATTGCATTTTGCAGGTACAATTTGCCACCAATGATGCAATATGCTTTTTGCGAATGATTTTGCATGCAAATATGCTGCGTACCTGTCTGCATGCCTTTCACGCTTGATGCAACATAAAGGTCTCTCATTTCTGAGATGCGTAAGGCATATGCGCTAGTGGAATGCTTGCTGGCTAGTCCAGAGCCAGTAGCACGTCATTCAATGAAATGTGAAGGCATTAGCTGATGTTGAAACAACATCAACATAGCAGACTGTACTTATGCTGACAGACAGCAAGTCTGCTGGCGAGTGTAGCATGGTAATGGTGAGCATTTGAAGAGGAAAGTGTCAGCAGAGCAATGTGGTCACCTCTGACAGTAAAGGTGTCCCCTCTATATGATGTCCGCGTGACCTGAGCCCGTCGCCTGTCAGTGACATTTGGTGGCACTCTGAAGGGATTCCTCGCAAGATCTAGGCGCCTTCTTGATGCCCGCTCATGTCTGCAGTAATCCCTCCCAGAGTGCTCTTCCTGGTCTGAGTCTGGCTCAAAGATAGGGTTCCCCATGAGCAAAGCGCCCGAAATGTGCTGCGACTCGCTTTCTTAGCTGATTCAAGTCAGTTCACAAGGGCCAACGCCTCGCACGGGCTGTGCTGCAGATGCAAGGGGCCTGCCTGCAGACACCATCAGTCCGCGGTCGGACACCTCAAAATCGCATGCGACACCTCGTGGCCCTCACAGATTGCACTGGTACAAAAGCGAGGACAGACTGCGAAGTCACAGCGACGACCCCCGCAAACAGTTTGCGCAAAGACAGATCATCCACCACTGCAGCAGCGTGTACCCTGACTAGCTCATCTCAGCCATTTCGTGACGCACCTGTCTTGGAAGCTTGCAAACGAGCTGTGCAAGTTGCGCGCGGAAGTACAAGGGGCGTGACGCCAGCCGAGCCGCTGCAGAAGCGCTGTGTAGTGCAAAGCCCGTTCAAGTCAGCGCAGGACTTAGACCGTCAGCAAGGCTGTTCCAAAAGTTGAACACACTGACGACCTGAAATGCCTTGCGACGAACGTACGGGTGTCGCGAGGTGCTTTCGACCGCGATTGCGCTGCCTTGATGATGCCAGTGTGATGCAGGATGCAGTGAGAGGCGTTGACCTGTTTTAGCCAATTCTTAGTCATTGAGGCGAAACAGAGAGGGCGTCCCGCACGTCGTCCCGTGTGTCTGTGCTCGCGTGTGAGGCTCTACCTCTCGTTCAAATCAAATGCATCGCTAGCTTGAGATCGCAGTCGTCAAGGCGTCACGCACGCGACGCCCTGTCCGAAGCTACCCCTCGTGTGTGGTGTATATCGTGTGTGTTTGACACATAGCGCAATGCTGCGCACATTGCGCGGCAACCAGTGATCGTGGTCATGGCTCGACAGGCTCGCTTGCCAGCCAGTGCGGCAGCCTCTCAAGCTCTGCTGGACAGTATCACGTCGCTTCGAGATAGCGCTGCAGCCGCCAAAGCTTGCGCGGATGTGCGACAGTATCTCGAGCCTGTACTGAGTGCAGCTCGCTCTCAGAAAGGCAGTCTGATTGCAACTGGTCAGCGACTGGCCAGGTCCTACTCGTCCTTCATAGTACACTTGCTGCGACTCGCAATGCTGAAGGTCACGAATGGACAGGCCTCAGACCTGCAGTTAGCGTATGTTCAGCTGGCAGCCTTGGGGCTAAATGGACTCTCAGTGCTGCGAGGCTGCCTGAAAGGGCGCCCACATGAGGTTGAAATACAGCGATACATGCTGCTCAGGAAGCTTGTGTCATTGCGGCTTCTTAAACAGGCTGTGCAGCAAGCTTGGCTGCTGTATCAAGCACTGACATGCCAATGTTGGCAGCCACACCATGATGGCTTTATGACAGACAAGCTGAAGCAAGAAACTTGGTCTTTGCCAGCGCCTGAGTCCCACAATGCAGAAATCAGCAGCCTGGTTGTCGGCACAGTTCTGAACCTTTTTATCAGCATAGTGGAGCAGGGAACAATCAAGGCAGATTTGCCCGTGGTCATGAGCGTAATCAACGATTTTGATGCCTTCGCGGCCTGGCTGTGGTGAGTCACACACAGAGCAAAAGTCATCGACAGTGCACTCATGACCTCCAGACGCTTGACTGTCAGTGCAGTACTCTAGCACCAGCAGATAGGCAGAAGCACACTGAGTCTCTATTCCGATCGCTGTTCAAGGTACAAGTACAGCATGGCTGTGCAGCGCTCTATTGTACTGCTTAGCGCTCATGCGAACTGAAACATGTTTAAATCCAAGCGCAGCTGATAGCGGCGCCATGCAGGCTGCAAATCAAGCTTTTGAGCAGCAATGTGCTGCAGAAGACACCATAATGATTTGTGTATGCGCCATCCGAATGTGTAGCGAGTCCTCCAGTCAAGCAAGGCTGCCACAGGTGTGTAACACTGCAATCAGTCTGGGCCATGCAAAACCAGTTCACATGCGTGATAGAGCTAAGACTTGACATGGTGTTGCAAGGTAGCCGAGAAGCTTCTGCAGCAGCTATCTCAATCAGATAAGGTGGAACTGATGGCTCAGGCTATCGCCAGCATGCAAGAATCAGGTGTGGCATAGTCACCTGACACCAAGTAACACTGATTGTCATTCAGCTTGCTGCATATAGATGCACAGCACATAGCAGGGCCTTCAAGCTCATGTACTTGTGAAAACATAGCACAAATGTAGCGATAATTGCCCTGCAGACCCTGTGCTTAGGGCAGTATTCCTTCTGAACATCACTCAGGCTTATCTTGGAGCAAGAGTTTGCCATTCGGACGATGTGCAAGCCATTCTAAAGCTTGTCAGAAATGTCCAGCAAAGGTAAGCAATGCTTCATACTGTTTTGCTGGATGCTGTCAACCCAACAGTAATGGCAATGCTATTGTCGCTCTACAATGCTGCAGACATTCAGAAAACAAGATGCTGCCGTTGGTTGGGCTACAGATCACTTCTGCATTGCTGGAGCAGAATTGTCAGGAAAAGCCAACAGAGGTTGCATGGGTTGAGCATCTCGCTGCAGCACAGAGTGCCATTCGAGACCTTATGCAGCAGCTGCAAGCACGTGAGCTTAGCTTGGTGCCCACCAGCACAGCAAGCTCACGGGAGGTTGACAGTAAGCAGGCAGGCAACCTCATTCAGCTTGCACAGGCAGTGCTTTCAGCCATCTGTGCTGTGAGAAAGGCTGTGCAAAAAGCGTTCTTGGGCAGTTTTGGCAGTGCAGGTAGGGCACAGATCACTACAGCTCATCTGCCTCATGCACACTACTTCTCTTGACGTCAAAGGTCACTTGCAGCAAATGGGTCCAGCAACTTGTCTTTGTAGCAACTGCTTTGGTGTCCCAAGAAACTTGTCCTTACAACAAATTGTCCTTACTCCGAGGTGCCACTGCAATCAGGATGCAGCGATTGGTTACCAATTGCATTGTCCTCTCACTGAGAGTGTTCTTACATTGAGTGTCCTCACAAAGAGAACTGTAAGCACGTTGACCATTGCGCACATGATCACACGACTTGACATTGGCAGCGCAAACACTTTGACATATAAAGAATTGATCGCATTGCATAAGAAGCCTCATCATTGAGTCTGTGTGCCTGGTGCCTGTAGATTGGGCGTCCTTGGGTCTTACTCAGCAGCAGAGCAGCTTGATGTCCTCATGCCTTGCACTTGCAGCACCCCTAGCTGCCGCAACTGTGGGCATCCAAACTTGGCAGCAAACAGAGGATCTGGATGCTCTCCCTAAGAGTGCAGAAAAAGTCAGCTACCCTGCACTGCTGGCTCTGGTCGCTGCATGTCAGCTCAACACTGCTGCAGCTTTGGCAAACTCAGCTGAGGTCCACGCTGGGTGCATGGGAGCATTCGCTCTGTTCTGGAGTCCTGTCTGTCCCTGGTAGGCATAGCTTGACCTCATACGGAGCATCACTTGTGCAATGATTATGCACAAGTTCAAACATGCAATAAGACTGGCATGAGATTGGCAGTGCAGTGGGCCTGCATTGCTTGCATGCCAGTCCTGCATGGTGTATGCTCTGCCATACAGTTGTGACACACAATAGGCATATATGCACAAAGAGCTTCTGGACCCTTTGTGCATTCTTTCCAGTCAGCCTCTCAACTGAAACAAACCGTGATGTGCAGGTTACAAACACAGAAGCCTGTGCTAGTGCTGAAAGCTGCAGAAGCACGCTGGGCATCATCTGCACTCTTCAGCTGTGCAATGCGGCTGAATAGTGGGGGTTTGTTCCAATCAGCTGAGCCCGTGTTCAGAGCGGCTTGTGAGGCTGCCAGTTCCAGCATGGTACAGCTAAAACAGCAAGGTGTCCAGACACAGGTGAGCAGCCTCAAACGTGAGCTAGTGTGTGTGTCCGGAGCAACACAACACAACAACATCAAAATAAAGTTAGCTTTCCAATGAGCTCAAAGAAAGTGGGCCCTGTAGCTGCCAAGGTGGTGCTACAGTGTTCAATGCTCTGCTGGCCTGCAAGTCATGCAATGAAACAATGTAGCCCATGCCTCAGTTGGCGTTAGTCACTTGTTGTTTCCAGTTTTTACTTTTTCTGCCGTTTTGTGCACTGTGCAGTCCTGCATTGCAGTCACCAGTCATCTGCTTTTCTCAGGTGCTGCTGTGATTTGAGCTTACACAGTATGCACGTGCCTGTTGCACCTGCTGACTTGACAGCATCTTTGCAAAAGCTGACATGCCTTCTTGATGCAAGCAATGCTGCACCTCTTGTCTCCAGCCTGGTGTGAGCGAAAGCTTGACAGCAAAGAACATTGGCAGTGAAGGCTTGCATTGCTTGCAGCAGGACATCCAGGCTCAAGTACAAGGCTTTGTGAAGAAGACTCACGCCCTGGCTGACGCTCTACACCAAAAGGGCAGGACCCCAGCAGCCCTAAAGCACCTTGGTCACAGCATAGCCCTGCTGGCAAGCCAGGGCATTGCTGTGGTGAGGCTGTGCCAGCCTTTGGTGCAATGCTATGTCAATCTGCGCGCTGGACTGCAAGGCAGACCTTTATCCAAATCTTCCAGCCAGGCTGGGCCCAGGTAATCACCCCTGAGCAAATAATGTGACCACTCAGAGCTGTGAGAGCCTTTTGCAGGCTTGGCCTGCATTGCCTGCATCAGCTGCAAGTGCAGCATGCTGTTATCCATGTAGATACATTTGCAGGGAAATGTCTGCTTTGCTAGCAGAGTCCAGGTGATCTCAGGCCGTACTCACTTGCTGAGTGTGCAGTGCACAATGATATAATTCTGATGCTCAGTAGTTCATAACACCAGTACATCATGCCCTATGTGGACCTCACAAAGCCTGAGCCTTGCAGGAAACACAGCCAGCGGAGGGTGATGCATAGCATGCAAGAAGATGGAGCCGGTGATCTGGCTTTTGATGCTCTTGTTGCTGCCCATGTGGAAAAGCTTCCTCAGCCAGCCAACACAGAGGTGCTAGGAGAGGTGCCAGCAATGGAGGCCAAGGCTGTGCAACAGGTGAGAGAGGGTCCATTAGCTCGTTGCTGGACGTGCTGCAATCAGCTGCGCTGTCAATGACAGAGTTAGTTCACAACAAGGAAAGCAGGCATGACAGGGTACGGTGCAAATTTGTGTGATTTAGCATTTGTGATAGCAAACGCCAGAGAATGACTTGTATGGTTTCAGCTTACAGACGGAGGCGCGTCGATCAGTATGGTGCATCAGCGTCAAAGCTGACTGCACGGCTTACCTGCTTGCTAACAAAACCGCTGAACGTATTGCTGATACATGCAAGCTGTATACATGTCAGCGGTCCTTGATCACAGATCAGCATGCAGCTCCGTTCATAAGTCATTTCGGGCTGACTGGACTGCTGGTGAATGGTGTACTGCAAGCACCTTATCAGTCACTCATGAAGCCAACAATGAGTGGGTGTGATGTGTAGAGCTTGCTGGAGGGCGTTGTATCAAGGCCTCATGCAGTACAGCTAGGCAAAGCCTTGTTCAAGCGCCTCAAGCATCTGTGGCCTGTCACGCAGCAGCCTACACAGCATGCACAAGTGCTGCTGCTTCAGGCCAGCCTGCCTGGTTTGCTTCCTGATGGTGTTGAGGCCATCAGCCTGGTGCAACAAGCCACACAAGCATGTGCACAGGTGAGTGGTCTGCAACTTGTGAAAGCTTGTGATCTTGCAGGACCAGGGTCAAAATGTTGTCTTCATGTACAATGTCATGTTGGCGTGTGCAATCAGGCTTGCAGCATGACCTCTGGCCCACTTGCATCTCTACAAACGGTAGCGTAAGGAGGATTGCTGCAAGCGCTTCCAATGCAGCAGTGCGTTGTCAGCAGACATCATGAACTCAACAGTCTTTGAATAGCATTGACAAGAACCGCATAAGCATCGGCAAATGTGCAGGCTGGCAAGATTGCTTCAAGCACTTGTCAAGCTATGTATAGCAAAATTTTGAGGCACTGTAGGCGGAGGCAGCTGATGAAACACTAGCTCATGCGCATGCCTTGTGCGCTTTGCTAATGGCACAGCAGCTACGCCAGCCAAACGCGCAACACAGCTCTGAACAGCCTCAGGCATCAGGCCAGGACGCTTCTGACAGTCAGACACCACACCCTGCACAGAGTTCAAAGCAAAACAGCAGGCGCAATGCGTGCAAGCAAAGTGATGATCAAGTCTCTTGGCAGCAGTGCTTTGAGCATACAGAGGAGGCTTTACAGGCTTGGCAGCAAAGCGCTATTCCCACTGAAGCTTTGGATGGATTGCTTGACGGCAGGCTGGAGTCTGTGCATATGCTGCTGGAGCTGCTTTTCATGGTTGGTCTTCATGGTAAGCCCAGGTTTGCCTGCCTGCTGGTAGCCTATCATGCATGTCAGGGAAAGGGCAACCGCCAGAAAGCTGTAAGTATATGGAGCGCAGCGTCAGTTGCAACACAACTCAAGCATGCCATGTGACAAGGCGAAACTATGCACTGCCCCATGTCAGATATTTCAATGAAGAGTGGTGATATGAAATGGTCCGTAAAGACAAGCAAGCACTTGTGCGGCATGCAGTGGAAGCCTCATGCCTGTGCTCTCAATCTGCATCAAGATTCTGTGCTGGCCTCGGTCTGATCAGGGTTGTTCAGCATAAACAAAATATGGCATAACATGCTGCGTGCATTGACAAAATCTGTGCTTCTGATGCTATGTACATGTTCTTTCCATCCAACCCACACATGCTATTGTCAGCATTTGCTGTTTCCAGGACAAGAAGCTTTACAGCAGCAGGCTGCAGCTGTCCTTCAGGCCAGAGCAGCACCCTATTGGCCTGGCACGCTTTTGCAGAGCTTGCAAAGCACACCCAGCTGCTCACTGCTAAGTTGGACCCTGAGGCCTAGAGTGACCTCAGCAGTCTTGCCAGTTGATTGCGCTGCTCCTGCTGTCAGCTGTACCCTTGCAAATGGTGATAAGCTGCGCAGGTACCACACACGTCTATGATGTCCATCTAGCCCAAGACGCATCGGACATATGCCATGCAATGCTGTGGAGAGTCCTTGACATCACTCATGTTCATGCCTGAACATTCAAGAGTGTTGCAAATTTGCTTGGCTGCCTTGCGCAATGACCATGTTCATCAACTGACAGGCATCTACCAGTTGCTCTTCCTTGGAGGTTTTGCATGAATGCAGAATGTCTGATTTTGTCCTGGATTACTCGTTGCATTTAGCTCAAGGGGTTTGCAGTGACATGGTAGGAGCAGCCTGTTAGTGTGAAATTAGCCGTGGGAAATTGATCAGCAGATTCAGGGTGCAAGCGCCTTGTGTAGTTCACTACTGCCAGCTTCTGCTAGCCTGTGCTTGCTTGATATCTATGCACATACTGTAGCCAAAGCATTCGGGCAAGTCCTGCTATATGCTACATGTCATCTGTCTAACAACATTATGCATAACAAGTGGGCAGTCATACTGCAGAGATGCATCAGATGAAGCACTGTCAGCAGCACAGCTCCAAGCAATGGCACATGAGCTTGCAGCCAGCACCCAAGTCAAAGGTGCCAGCAAAGCGTGGACAAGGGCTTTCTTGCACCAACTTGCAGCTCAAGCTCACTGTCAGGAAGGTATGCAGCCTGCTCAACCTTGCCTCAATCCATGGTGCTTGCCGGCAAGGGCATGCATTGGGTGCTTGCGCTTGGGCAGCTTGATTTGCGATTTCGAGATTGATAACCCTGTGTCTGGTTGGTTGCTGTTCAAGGCTGCAAGCATGGTACTGCCATGTCAAACACGTGCATAGTGGCAAGTAGTATGCATGCATGTCGTCCATCCTCCAATCTGTTAGTTCTGTGTCCTTGTAGGTGAAACAAATTCAAGGCTTTACAATGTCTCAGAAGCTTTGCGGCTAAGCAGCACCCTGTTCTCTCCTAGCTCAATCCACACCAAAGCTGCAAGCCAGAGTCAAACTCAGCCCTCAGCTCTGTCTGAAACCAATACAGCGGACCTGACAGCTTCTGCTGACACATCTGAGAGGAGCACATACCCACACAGCCCATCTCAGCCACACGGCTCACCTCAGCGCTCTTCAACGCAAGCAGTCGCAGCACAAAATCAAGGCGTTGTGCATGGTGACTCAGCTCATGCAGCAGATTTGGTTTGGGAGCATGGGCAGGCTGGCCTTAACATGAGTCTGGATGGGATGGGTTACTGGCAGGTGGCTTGGCTGTACTTGACAAGCCTGCTTAAGCTGGGCGAGGTGTACGAGACAGCAGGCTCACATGAGGATGCGGTACATGCCTTCAGAGAGGGTCAAGAATTGGTGAGCAGTTGTTCACACACTGCATGGGCAGCATAGCAGCAACCTAGCTGGCCGTATGCGTCAATGATGCAACATCGTCAGCTGCATGCCCTGATGGCATTGATCAACAAGGATGTCAGGTTTTGACAGTGCAAACAGAGTGCACCAACAAGAGCATAGCATGTACAAATCTGATGTCTGTGGCATGCAACCCTCAGCATAACTATGTCGAGATCGATGGCTGTCTTGCCTGGAAGCGGCTGGATGGTCAGATAGTGCAAGATGAAATCCGGCTCTGTTCCGTCTTTCGCTAATTTTTTCGACCTTGTCCGGTTTCTTGAAAACCACCGGAGACCTGAATATACCAAGCGCTTGTTGGCACTCAGCATAGCCACTATCAGCATAGCAGGATTGCTGCAAAGTATTGATTTTCAGCTATAATTGTGTAAACCACATGGCACAGCAAGTTCTGAATTTGCAGGCCATGCGTTGTGGGACACAGGATCTGTTTGCCATCTTCACTGTAAGGCTAGCCGAAGTCCTGCGCAGACGCCATGCCTGGGCACAACTTGCAGAAGAGCTCACTAAGCTGGAGAACCATCTTGACACAGGCACGTTTGAGGGGCACATCCATGCAAGGGTGCTTGCTGGTACCATCATACTCCCCTGTGTGCCTGCCTTTTACCTGTCACAACATTTACAATCAGTACTTTGACATCAAGTGCCAGCCACTGCCACAAGTGACTCTATGCAACTACTCCTTAAAATGTTGCACCTGCAACTGTAACTCACACAGTCTCAGACTGAGACCTGCTGTAAAGGGGTCCAATGCTACTGGGCTGAACTGTGCCATGGCTCAGGAGACACACAGTCGCCTGTAGCAAGCTGAATGATGGTGATCTATGCCACGCATGCAGCAGACAGCCAACATGCTGACTGCAGCTCAACATCTGTCAATCAGAAGGCACTTGAATCTTCTGCCTTAAGCTTTTGCTTGATGTGCAGGCTGTGCTGAGCAGACGTCCATGCATGTTTGGCTGTCGGCTTACCTGGCGCGGTTAGAGGGGTCTGGGGAGCATGCTGCTGGTGATCACAGTGCTGCCTGTGCACATCAAGATAAGGCCGTGACTTTGCTGGTCAGCAGTTTGGAAGACAAACAAGATGCTGGCCTGTGCTGGCTGATGAAAGACTTGCTCTGTAATGTCCGTCTGGACCAAGCAGAGCATAACTATTACCTGGTGAGTCAGGCAGAAATGCTGTGCTTCACTCTGGCTGGTCATGCAGGATCATTCAGACTGCTGCTTTGACACGATAGCAATCATATGCATGCCGTCTTTTCAATCAACTCACACAAACTATTCTTGACTGCATTTGGCAGCACGCTGCATGGTCTGTGCTTTGTGTCGATGCCAATGCTTGATGCCGCTGCTTCAGGGCAACAACACAGCTGCGACGCACCTTGTGCAAGCTGCTTTGTCAGAATGCCAGCCTCCCAGCCCAAGCCTCAGCCAATCAGGAGCCAGCAAGAGCAGAGCCAAACAGCAACCCCCAGGCAAAGCAGAACAGATAGCTGCTCACCCCCTAGTGCATGCCAGGGCTTTACATCTACAAGCTAAGCTGATGGACAGCAGCACAAGCTCTCCAGATGCAGACCACGTGGTTCTGACTGGCTGTGACAGCGGCATTGCTCAGCGTCAGCAGTCTCACGCAGGAGCTTCCACAAGCGCTGCTGAGCAGCCCAAACCTGCAAGCAGGGGCAGAAGCACTAGAGGGAAGGAAATAAAAGCAGTGACGAGAGGCAGGAGCACCAGAAACAGAGCTGCAGCTGTGGAGGAGAGTAGTGAACAGCTTGACCAGGGGCTTGGTGATGCGACCAGTATAGAGCAGAACATACTGCAACAAGCTCAATTGCTGCTACAAGCACATCAGCTGTCTCAGGGACATCCCCTGCTCCTCAGGTGAGCAACTGCAAGAGACTGTGAGCTGCGACAGTGTATGATGTGCATTGGAACCATTGCAGGGCAGAAGCATACAATGTATACAGCCTTGCTGCTCATGTTGATCTGCGTTCTGCTCAAACTAGATGACATGTCTCTGACAGCATGATGCTATTATCTACTACTCACACATGCAGCCTGAGAAAATTCTACGCTGTCCTACCTGGACAGAAGTGTGCTTGATGGGCTTTGTCAAGCAAACGATACGCTGCTGTGTTGCCCTGCTTGTTGCTTGTCCAGTAGTATGCATGTAGTATGTATACCATGATGTACAGATGATGCAGCAGGCAAGCAGGAATTTGACTACGCACCTGTCTCAAAAGCCTACACGCTGTACGGGAGGGTGGCACAAGATCTCAGCAGTTGCTGTTTTGCTTGTTTGTCAAGATGATATCAATGCAAAATTTGCCAATGAAGCAGGACTTGAACCTGGTACCTGACTCAGAAGCTGACATGCTGTACAGGAGGGTGGCACAAGATTTGAGCAGGTGCTGCAGCAAGCTGGGTCTGGTGCATGCTGCAGTCCTTCTGCAGCATGCCTCACTGGGAACCAGTATCAGCCTACAATATCAGGGCATCCTGCAATCGAAGCTTCTGGCTCTTGAAAGGCGCCAGCTTTGTGGCTCACCAAATGCAGACGCCAGCCAGGTGAGCTATCACTCCATCTGCTGTTCAAGCTGCGTGTGTCACAGAGGAGATTGTGACGTGAAGCCCATGTCTCACACAGAGCAGGCACTGTGCACTGCAGCATTCTTCTGTTTGCTAGCTCTGACTTCCAAGCACTTGAAACCAGAAGGCTTCAGCTTTTGCTAAGGCAAACAGTTTGGCCGTTGGGATTTTGACCCTGGCTATTCGTGACTGCATTCTGGGTGCTGCAGTGCAGTAAGAATGCTTTAAAGCCAGTGTGAGCCTGTGGAACAGCTGCCATGATGCCTAGGACAGGCTATTTTGGATTGCTTCATGTCTGTCACTTGATGCATGCAATGCCTTTCTGGTGAACAAAGCGCTTTCTTGGCAGCTGGCTCTGTCAAGACAAATTACATGGTCACTTAATCTCAGCTTTGGTTGACGACTGCACTATCAATCAATCATTTTCCACTGTCT
The DNA here is from genome assembly GCA_002118135.1 of Trebouxia sp. TZW2008. Lineage (NCBI taxonomy): Eukaryota > Viridiplantae > Chlorophyta > Trebouxiophyceae > Trebouxiales > Trebouxiaceae > Trebouxia > Trebouxia sp. TZW2008. The sequence continues at coordinate 27,710 of BDIU01000241.1, read as the reverse complement.
TGAGGACCCAACAGGGGGTCATACAGACGATGTCAAGAGAGATTCTGTTCCAGCTATAACAACATACATACATTTGCTTATAGCGATGATTTCACATGATATGCAATCCATCAGAAAATGTCCTTAGTGTAAAATGGAAAAGAAGCTTGCACACCTTCACACTATGTGTAGGTGTTATACTAGCGAGAGTGATGCCACTAAACTGCGTTTTGTCTTTTGGCAAAGTCAATCTTGTGCATCACAACTCAAGCACTGAGTCTGTCAAATTCAACCTTTGCAGAGACAAGCAAACAAAAGGCCACTAGCATTGGCTTCATCCTTTCATGTGACAATCCCTGTTTGACGTGCTGTCTGTTGCTCGTAGCACAGCCAACAGTATCAATAACGTGTTGTCCTGTTGCAGGCTTCTGTTGCCATTTGCAGAGCTGCCAATGCTTTGGAGTCAGTGTTCTTGGCAGATCTGGCACCCCAGCCTGTTGATGGGGTGTCCACCAATCTACAGCACATGCAAAACATAGAGGTAAAACTGGATACAAATTTATCTGCTGCCTCCCTGTACACAAGTGCATGCTGTTGCAAGGGCTTCGCCTCCTTGTGTGAAAAGGCGTCAATGATACTGCAGTCTGCCTTTCCTCCTTTGTGGCTTGAGCAATGCTTCCTGCCGTCCTTGTCATGCTTTGTGTTCATTCATTCCTTCTATGCATATGCTAGACAGGCTCAGCAGGCCCAGCTAGGTACGTACTGGAGCAATCAACTGTCTCCAACCATTTCAGGCCTGTGCTAACCTATAGCATTTGTACTGAGCATAAATTTCGTGTTGTCACGCGCGTGTGAGCTGATCTTGACGTTCATGTTCATGCTGCAGGCAGAAGCAAAGCCTGCTTTGACAGCTGTCACTGCCCACCTGCCTTCCAACATGACTGTTGCCAGTCTCAGCATCTCTTGCTCAAGTCCGCATGCCATGGCGCTTGACAACAAGCAAAGGTTTTGTCATCAGCTAACGCTCACCAGATGCCAGGCCAATGATACGGCAATTATGCTGACAGTTCCCATAGCTTCTGGAGATGCCAGTATTAACTCTCAGGTGTGCGCTTTGATGACAATGGCAACTGAAACATTTGTTCATCTGCAATGCATGAAAAAAGGTTGGCAGTGCCCTTAGCCATCGCTATGCACTTCATGCTCTTTGATGCAAGTTGTATAACCTAGAAATGATGGAAATCAGCAAGTACAGCTGCCGGCAATCAAATGCTTGCATCAACTGTGCTAGCGAAGCAGAGTGCAATAGCTTTTCTGTTGAGCTAGGCACAAGACATGCTGCAGAGCTTACAATTGCAGTTTTTGCTGGGGGTCGTGTCTCCTGGTGCCTTGCTTTCAACAACTAAAGTCAGCTAAGATGCAGAACATGCAGTTACAGCAAGATCAGTCTGTACAGCTCCTGCTACACCCTTGTTGAGACATTGTAGTCTGTCAAACTTCCCAATCCTATCATTCTCATCCTTGTGAGCTTGATTTACCTTGCAGGCAGCAGGCGCTTTGGAAGAGTTTGAGCAGATCATGGCAGACAGCACAGGCAGCATGAAGGCAGATGTACCCTTACAGACGCCAGCCGACAAGGCAGCCTGGTGGAAGACCCGGCTGGCTCTGGACGCCCGCATGGCAGCGTTGCTGCAGCGCCTGGATGATGACTGGCTGGGTCCCTGGAAGTATGTCACACGCTGCTATATGCAGTGGCCTGCAGACTGTGCTTGCTACTATTCACATATGCTGTGGCGTGTTGATCAGATCAATCACCTATGCTATGCTAGGCATCTTCCAGCCTTGGAACATGAGCTGGTCATGCATCACAGTCGCTTGCAAACAATGCCCTGCTGTTGCAAAACACGGCAGCATGCATGTGCACCAAAACACTAAGTCAAGCTGTTCTGACTAGTCTCTGATATCCATGCATCTAGAAGTGCTGCAATGCAGATGCTTGTCGAAAATTGCTCTGTGTCATGGCAGGGTGCTGCTGTACGGAGTGCCCTTAGACAAGGATGCAGCTGCAAGTTTGCAAGAATCTTCAGCTCAGATAGCACAGGACATCCGTGCAAATGGTCAAGGTGCATCTGCTGTGCCCCAAGATGAGCAGAGCCAAGAGGCTTGGGAGGCCTTGCTAGCTGCCCTCATGATTGGCTTAGCAACCCTCACTGAGGCGCAGCTGCGTGTTGCAGCTGAGGAAGTGCTAAGACTGGCGGGCGGCTCAGATGATGACACAGCTATTTGCCAGCTCTGTAAAAAGATGAGGTCGGCAAATATTAAAGCCTAAGTGGTGTGCTGCTTAGTCTGTAACCACAACATGCATGTCATGGCTGACCAAAGCAATCTGGACGGCCCATGTTGATTGTCATAAGCACCAGTGAGATCAATGCACAAATAGTGCAGGATGTCCCTTGTTGCCAGTCCCCTAGCTGACCTTCATGGTCCTTGCCCATCTGCACAACATATCGCCACTGAGATGTCCTGCTTGATCGTCCTCATATAGTACAGATTGCATGTACAGCATGAGGGGCACTGACTGGCAGACTGTACAAGTTGCTGTCAAATTGTGCCTCAGGCTGCATGGTGTCTTGACACAGGTCTAGCTATCATTCTGTGTGCAAAACACCAGCAAGTCAGGCAGACATCCTGGCTAGTGGGGAGCAACACAGCTCAGCTCTGTGTGAGACTACCAACTTGCAGGCCACTGCAAGACAGCGCACAGCTAAAGTCAGCTTTGCAGAGCCTGCTTCACACCAGCCCAGGTCAAAGGCAAAGGGCAGGGCCAGTGCAAGGGCCCCGCAGACCACAGGGAAACGGCCCAGTCGGCCTTCAAGGTACTTGCTCATCTAAGCTCACGGGGTTGGGCTGTGATGTGTGTCAGCTCAGCTCGATTGACACAATGCACATGTGTAAGCCGTCCATATTTGTCACATCACAGGCAAAAGCCCTATTGCACAGTCGGTTTGCCACGCTTCTTCTGCCTGCAATCGCGGCCCATCTGACTCTCAAGCCTCCTCAGTCTTTCAGCCTTGAGCAGACCCTGGAGCCCCTGCATAGTGCACCATATCAGCTCAACATGACTGTGCAGCACCATGGTGACCTTCAGCATTGCCGACCCCTGCACTGCAGGTTTGCTGCAATGCACTCAGCTGCCACTGCAGCGCCTACAAGGCGACAGCAGCCTGTCGCAGAGACCAGTGTCCCATCTCAACCCACAACCCTTGACCACGCCCCAGAGCCAGCCTTGGTCAGTCACCTGTCCTAAGACATTGTAAATAAACCCATGTCTGCACTGCAGGTTTGCTGCAATGCACTCAGCTGCCACTGCAGCACCTGCAAGGCGGCAGCAGCCCATCACAGAGGCCAGCACCCCATCTCAACCCACATTTCCTGACCATGCACCCGAGCCAGCCTTGGTTAGTCAGCTGCAAGCCAGGTTTGATGCTTTGGCCTTGGAAGAGGAGCAAGGGCAGGATGAGTCCAGGGCAGCAGGGCAGGGCGCTCAAGGGGGTGGAGGGATAGGGTTGGGGGATCTGCAGCGCGAGCCTAGCCTGTTGGTGCTGGATGGGGAACTCCAGTCTATGCCATGGGAAAGCTTGCCGTCCCTCAAGCATCTCAGGTACATGCCATGTACCTGTTGACAATCAGCTTCAAAGCTGCCTTCATCTATATAGAGTATTGTCAGCTGCCGCAAGCAATCTGTGATTAGCTGTATGCTGACTTATTAATGGACGCCACCCAGCCAGGACGCTCACTAACTTTTCTGTTTCCTGATACACACCACGCAGTTTGAAAGGCACCCTGATGGTTCAGGATCATTGCTGCATCAAATCCCATGATATGAATGGTGACATGGTGCACATGCAATTCTGTGCATGAGTGTGTGAATGACTTGCCAAATGGGCTATAAATCTGTCTGGCCTGCAGGATATATAGGGCGCCATCTCTGGCGTGTGCAGCTGCTGTAGCTGCACGGCAACCTGCTGAGCCTGATCAGTCACAGCAGGAGAGCCTCACTGGATCAGCAACTGTCAATATGAGCAACACTGTCTACATGGTCAACCCAGCTGGAGATTTGACTGCCACACAGGCAACCTTTGAGGACTCCTTCAGGCAGCAGCAGTCATGGCAGGTGGGTTGGCTGGTTGCTCAGCGCTGTGTGATTTGCTGTGCATGGTCAACGTCAGATATGCTTACCATCTGTAAACATGTATGCAGCACTTCTGCTACCAGCATTGCCGCAGGCGTTGCATGTGCTGTGCCTGTCCGGCTTGCAACTAAGCTTGAATTTGCATGGCATTGTCTCATTTGGCCTCATCTGTACCTGATCACCAGCTGAAACTGGATTCTACAGCATACCTGTAGAAACTGTGACCGCAACAAACATTCCCACTCTTGCAGAAACATTGCGACATGCACACCATCTCATCCCAGGCAAGACAACTTGCTGTCTGATCCAACTCTGTCAGCATGACTCTTCTCTTACATTGTTCCCATGACCATGCCATCTTCTTATAGCAACCTGGCACCCCAGTAATTGCACCCCAGTAATCGCACCCCAGTAATCATGCAGTTCCACTTGTGACACTGTGATCATGCCTTTGGGCGGCAGGGAACAGCTGGAGAGGCAATGGCAGCAGGGCCCCTTGCAAAAGCCCTCCAAGCACGAGACATGTTCTTGTACTTTGGCCATGGCAGCGGCGACCAGTATCTATCAGCCAGGTACTGATACAGTGATCTCTTCATTAAGGACACTTGATATAAAGACGTTCTCAATGTAAGGACAATGCAGCTGGGAACCAAGCATTGCATTCTGACTACAGTGATACTTCTGAGTAAAAGACAATTTGATGTTAGAACATCTCTCTTGGTGACCAATGCAACCGTTACATCAAGAGATTACTGTAGCAGTGTCTAGTTCCCCTGACACTATGCATGAGTGCTGACCCCTCTCATGCAGTATTGCAGCAGTGCGTCAATATGCATCCCAATGCAGTCATCTTGTTTATGCCTGCTGTTTAACTGAAGCGTGTGATCACACACTTCAATGCACAAAACAAAACGAGTTCAACTCAAAGATCTCGTGTTTTGCCTCTAATCTGTGAAGGTTTAGAGCATGATGAAGCAGCTAACAATGGCAGATGATTGATGTGTGGATATTGATCATAGCTACCGAAGCCAGGCAGATAGACCTGCTGTCATAAAACTGCTGTTCAGCTGATGCCTGTGACTAAGCTCTTCAACGCATGAAATCGTTATTGAAGTGATCAAAAGTGTTGAGGCCTCTGTTGTGCATGGTTCAGGGTGCTGAGGCGCATGCCTTGCTGTGCATCAGCCCTGCTCATGGGCTGCTCTTCAGGTAGTCTCAGGAAAGCTGGGGAGTATGAGCCCTCTGGCCCTGTTTTAGCGTACCTCATGGCAGGTACGAGCCACACCTTGTGGCACATCCACTGCCAATTGCTTGTGTTAGCTTACCTGCTGGCAGGTATAAGCCATGCCTTGTTTCCAGCTGATCGGTGATGGCATGTGTCTGCTTATCTCATGGCAGGTATGAGCCACATCTGTTGTTACATCCAATGCTGATTGCCTGTATTGGCTTCACCTGATGGCAGCTGTACACCTTGTGACAGACCTATTGCTGATTGCCTGTACTGGCTTCATTTGACGGCAGCTGTTGAGTCATGCCTCACGTCCAAGCCATTGCTGATCGCCTGTGCTGGCAAGCATGCAGTGCAAACTGTGCTGCTTGGGCATTGCAGCATTGCAGGCATGTCCTGCTTGCTGTGTGCAAGCTCTTGTGCAGACATTTATGCATACTCTGCGCATCCAAGCGGTAGGCACTTTGCTATTGCAAGTCTTGCTATGATGTCAGCAATTCGGAAGACATGTGCTGTCTGCTCCAGCAACATCGCCAAGCTGATTTAATGAACCAAAGGTTTGCCTGCAGGTTGTCCAGTAGCAGTTGCAAATTTGTGGGATGTCACAGATCGTGATATAGATAGGTTCAGTCAAGGTGTGCTGTCAAAATGGATGAACACTGATGCTGAAGCATCAACAGCCCAACACAGTGTTAACACAAAGTCTGATTGTGTCAGCTTATCGGTGTCAGCTAGCAGAGGGGCTTGTAGGCTGTCCACTTTGATTGGAGCTGCGCCAGTCTGCTATGGCATTCCTGTATGCATACCACCTACACACTCCTCAAATGCACATGCTACTGTGGCAGCTCCATAATGAATGATCGATTTCGTTTGTGCTGTATGTACAAGGGCAGCGTTTCAATGCCAAAAAAAGCAATTTTGGTCTGCTGGGGGCGCCCTAGCCTGAGCCTGAAGATCCTGTATGCATGCTGTTATGTACATTATTTGTCTTGCAGGCGCTGTATGCACGGCTCTACGCTTGCTTTCATGTCAAGTTTGCGTTCTGATGTCTCATCGGAGTGTAGTACACTTCGCTCTTCCAGGTGTATCGGTAGCAGGGTAGCTTGTCAAAGACTTCATGCATATCATAAGTGGCTGACGGTGACGTCAGGCTTTCAGAGCTCAATGACATACATGCATGCAGCATGTGATGCAGGCACCAGCAGCCTTGTTGATGCAAATGCTACATTTATGGTTGCACAGCATGATCATTCACATGCAGTGAAACGCTACGCCATCAAACACAGTCTAGAGAGAAGAGAGAGAAGAGAATAATTTTACATGCTTTAGCCAGCCAACAAGGCTGATCACATGTGCCACACTGTGGCANNCAATGCTCGACATTCAAACACTAAGTGCCTTTCATCGCCTAAGGCCCCAGAACCACAAAGTGTGCACAACCTACAGGCTCTAGCAATGCCACTGCGACGAACAGCAGCAATAGGAAGCTGGTGACAACCAAGCCTAAACTGTAGAAAGCGCTGCATGTTCCTGCCAGAAACAGGCAATTGACAATATCGTCTATGAGCGCTACAAGGCTGAAACCACTGAGCATATGTGCAACAAACCGCGCCTGCACTGGGGGCTTGACGTGGGCAATACAAAGCAACAGCCGCAGGTCCTGCTAAATCAGCCTTCAAAGCATCAATGACAGCAGGCACGTCCAACACAGGCACTCTATCCGTCACGTGAGGCATGCTGACACCAACCCGATGCAAGCAAGCAGCCACAGAACTTGAAAAATTGAAAGCACTGTCCTAAAAAGCATTCCTCAAGCTGTCCAACAAGACAGTATGGAAGAAGCTACCCACTGGCAAGCTCGCTATGCCATTCCAGAACCTGAGAGTCTGATGCCACCAAAACACTTGCAAAGGCAACAAATTCAACTCTGCAAGCATGATGTTGCGCGGAGTGGAGGGGCTC
>BDIU01000241.1:210-20231 GCA_002118135.1 Trebouxia sp. TZW2008 | reverse complement strand
AGAGTGACGGCGCTGTACAGCCGCCCAAGAGCCAGCTGCTTTGTGTTTGATAGGCCGGATCAGATCTACAAGATGCTTGCAGTGCAGCAGTAAGCGTTATGCCATTTTTACTGGGCGTTACGTTTTACCCTGCAGGCAACCAAGCATGTTCCTCGACCGAGCTGATGTGCCTGGGCGTGGCCATGGACGCTGCAATATCTGGCCATGTATCAAGAGCGAGGCTCTTGACTGCTGGCGCAGCTGTGAATCGAGCGCCAGGTCTTTCGGCCGAGCCGGACCAAGTCGCTCCTGCAAAGGCGGTACTGTCGTATGATGAGCTAGCTGACGCTCGGTGAGATGACAGGCATGCGCAATGCTTCGAAAGCTTTTGCAGGTGCTCTTTTGCTAACATTTGGGTCTTCCTGGGTGCAGGCAGGCCGCCAGGGCCGTTCAATACAGCTGGGGTGATCAAAATGACTTGTGAGATCCTGAAAAGCCACTGACTCTCAACGCCTGCAGACATGACAATCTGCTTTGCATATGACTTGCTGGCATTACATCAATTACATAAATGACAGATGATTGGTTCAAGCTGATGTGCGGAATTGTTGTCGTAGGGACACCAATTTAGCAAGTTTGTGGCCTGTGCAGCATCAGCCCTTTCCTGCTCACTGCATCCTCCAAACGAAAGTATCTGCACAAAACGCTTTTTGTGCGTCTGCTGGGCGAAGACTGGAAACACGCAGCCAATCAGCTGAAGACCTTCAGCACACAGCCTTGCCAACAGCTGGCAGCAAGCGCCACAAAAGGCAGCATAGACCAGTGACTAGGAGCAGCAAACAGCCTAAACAAGAGCATACTGAAGCTGATTCAAATGCTGCTGCTCCCTCTGAGACAGAATCAGAGGAGCACAGCACAGCATCTACTGCTGACAGTGACAGCACATGTCAAACTGCACACTTTTCAGATGAAGGGGAGCTGTCAGATGAAGATGATGTCACATCACAGCAGGCAAAACAGGCACAGCAGGCACAGCCCTCAAGAGCCAAGGTCACAGCTCATCAGACACATCCCTCAAGCAAAAATAAACAGATAGCTCCAGGTCTGTTGCAGACTCAAAGGTCTATTGGGCATAAGAGTATCTGCAACACCACTCACGCCTGAGCTGATGCATATGCCGCACAAAGTACAGTCATTACAGTTGTTGCTGCTGAGGCTGCTGTATCTGTGTTCTGATGTCGAAGACATGCTGCACTCCATTTGTGCATGGCACAATTGTTTTCAAATTGAACGCATTGCCTGTCATGGCACATGCCAAGCTGGCTATGAGTTGCATTGGTCGCTTCTCCACTTGCTCATTCCTCTCCCCCCCTCTTCTTCCTCCTCATCCTCTTCCTCTTCTTACTCTTGTCCCTCTTCTTCCTTTTCCTTTTATGTCTCACTGTTTCGTTTTCTTTATTTTGCTTCAGGGGTCCAAATTTTGTTCAAGGGGCTAAGCAGCAAACAGCTGGCAGCTGCTGAGGCAGCTTTTGAATTGTCACCTGGACCTTGGCCACCTCTGGGGATGTGCTGCTGGAGGTGGTGCACACAGACATTGCTTGCTTACTTATCTCCTCTGCTGCTTCTTCTTCAGGCATCAAGGTCTTGTATCAGGGCCCAAGCAGCAAGGAGCTGGCAGCTGCTGAGGCAGCGTCTAGATTGCCACCTGGACCTCGGCCACCGCTGGGGGATGTGCTGCTGGAGGTGGTGCACTCAGACAGTGTCAAGCGCTCAAGCAAGGCCACCGGTGCTGTTGATGAGTACCCAGTCAGTGAGAGCATCTGGCGCTGTATCATGAGACACAGGACTGCTGATGGGTACGTTTGCAGCACGGTGCTGGGAGTCACTTGCTTTGCTTGTCCATTTGTCTTTGCACGACAGATGTCAACGTTGACTGTGACTGGCTTTGCTCAGATGCCTGACCTGTGCTGCCAGATGTGATGTTTGCAGACTGCTGATGGCAGAAGCATACAGCATGATGCACATGAGTCTGTTTTGTTTGGGTCCGCTCCTTCACGAGGTAGTGGGGAACAGCTACACTGTCAGGTTGATGAGACATCACATGGACATGCACAGGGCAACAGTCTGGTTTCAACAGCCTGTCACTGCCAGTGCTGTTTGTGTCAGTCACTGGACACTCATGCATGCAGGCAGCCAGTGGAATGTCGTCAGCAGAACCAGCGGTGCACCCAGCAACATGTAGAGTGTGCTGCTACCAGAGGGGTCTCAGAACTCACAGCTTGCAGAGCTGTTGCAGTCAACCTCTATTGTCTCAGACGGTCATGCATGCAGGCAGCTAATGGAGTGTGGTCAGCAGAACCATTGGTATGTCAGGCAGTGCGTGGAGTGTGATGCTTCCAGATGGGATGTTGAGCTCAGGGCAAGGATTGCTGCCATCTTGCAGGTCAGTCAACGCTGCCCTTTCAGCACCCTTGATCTCTTGCATTTGTGTTGGAAACAGTCTGCCAACTTGATGGAACAGCATGGATGGAGACATCCTCAGATCCACTCAATCTAGTAGCTGAGGCGTACACTCGGCTGTGATTTACATCACAGGACATCAACAAGCAGCATGGATGTGGATCAGCTGCATACAGCTAATTGGGCAGCTCAGTTTCTCATCAATTCCATGCCTGTGAATTACGATGTCAGTCTTGAGATAAAGCGACTGACACACGCTCATGCATGCAGACCAGCAACCTAGACCGCACAAGCACACGTCAAGTGCTGAACAGGCTGAGGGCCTTTTCTGGCAGCGGCCCTGGCCATGCCTTCACTGTCCCTATGGTGCAGCAAGCCATTGATGACTGCCTTGCAGCACAAGGTACCAACTGCTTACTTTTTTCTGGTACTATTACAAGTTTACATTGCTACCGTCCATACCACCTGAAGGTACTCATGTTTGCAGTCTGATTTGTCAACATTGCTGCTTGGCGTGCCTATAATGCAGCAGGACATCAATGACTGTCTGGGAGCTGAAGCTACTGGCTCTGCTTGCCCTGCTTGGCCTGTACACATCCTATTAAGCACTCACTCAAGCACTTACTCAGCACTCAAGCACTCAAAATATGTGCTGCCTTTAATACAGAGCTGACCAAGCGCAAGCAACACGCGTCAACTGTTCATGAGGAAGGTGGTCTTGATAGCTTGATGGGCAGGGAGGATCAGCTAGCAGACAGGCTGATGACAGCTGCTGGCCACTACACTGCGGCTCAAGAGATGGCAATCCCTGCTGATGCTAGCAAGTCTGGTGTTGCTGCCAAGCTGTCCACCACAGATGCAGGTAATCTTGTATTCTGCTGCATTCCTGATGCGACAGTTGTGCTAGAAACTTTGGCCCAGCATGCAACAGAGGAGCGCAAGTGCTGGCTACTACACGCCTGCCCAAGAAATGACGCTTCCTGCTGATACTTGTAAGACTGACGCTGCCATCAAGCTTTCCTCTGGAGCCGCAGGTAAGCTTTTACATGGCAAACCACATTTACCTGATCACTTTGCTGTGTTTTGATTGCATGCCCTCTGCACTGCCTCGCTGCAAGATGTGAAAGCTACCGAGACAGTTCAGTCGGTGTGATGTAGCACATGGGCTTCAGCACATCTGATGCTTCATGCATGCCTCAGCGCTGTCTTGTTGCAAGCACTTGTTGCACTCTTCACTCTGGCTCAATCAGTATAATGGATGTACCACCAGGGGAGCAGCTGATCCAATGCTGCATTTTGGCTGTAGATGCCACTCTGTGCCATCTGCTAATCCACCGCATTGGTAAGCATTTGCTTATGACAAATCAAGTAGTCACAAACGGCTCGTGATGCTGCATTCCCTTGGGTGCTGCCCCTGCGACGTGCTGCTAAAACCTTGCCAACTGGCTTCCACTGCTCGTACCGCAAACAACTGTTGGTGCTGGGTACTGTCTGTTGCTGTCCCTCTCACACTGCTGCTGGTGCAGGTGAGCAGCAGTGGCACACGTCAGCTCTGGCACTTCATCAGGCGCTCACTGCTCTTGCGCCTCACCAGCCCAGCAGAGAGTCAGGCAGGCTGCACAGCAACCCACAGCATCAGAGCTTGGCCAGCAGCATTCCTGACACAAAAATCCAAGAAGATGATCATGCCGATGCAGCTGGTAGTGGACAGGTGCCAGATGACGAGCAGGGGCTGCTGTCAGACATGGTTCATGCTACTGATGCTGCTGCGGGTCAAGGCTTCCACTTTGCCAAGGGTCTGCTAGGTACAAATTCTGAAAGTAGCTGAAAGTGCCTGAAAGCATGCTGAAAGTAGCATAAATGGGCTGAACATGGCTAAAAGCAGCCTGAAAGCTGATGAGCAGGGCTTGTCAGAGAGGGTTCATGCTACTGAAGCTGCCGCAGCCGGACAAGACTTTCACTTTGCAAAAGGCCTACTAGGTATACTTGCCCGTACATCTGTCAACAGCAGAAAGCACATTGAAAGCTGTCTTCCACTTTGCCAAGGAGCTGCTACTTGTATATTCTGATAGAATCCAAGTTAGATGAAAGCACAACAAAAGCTGGTTTTTGCTTTGCCAAGGACCTGCTTGATATATACTCTGGCATCGACTTGAAGTGGCTGAGATTAGCAGGTAGCACACTCAAAGTTGAGAACGCTGTTGTCAATCATGATGAGGTTTGCATAATTGTAGCATTTCTGACTATGTCACACTATGTCTTACATTGTAAAGCCTGCAGGAGCTATCACACAGTGGCACATGTCAGCCTGTCTGATTGTGTATCACTAGTTGAGCTTTGAGTGACAGACTCCCTGCTGTGATCTATGACCAAACAATCATGTCGTAGTGGCTGAGCAGTATTTCCAAAAATGCCTGAGTAAGCTAGGCAAGCACCGGCCAGAAGGACCAATGAGGTCTGCAGGACTGCTGTGAAGGATAATGACTGCCTCCTGAGTGACTGTTACTTCAAAGGCTTGCCCATGCTAACATCCTGCTTCAGAAAGTAATGAGGTAAAGCATCCCACCATGTTTGTCCATCCTGGAGCATGTATTCTAAAAGCTTTTCGGGCACAGAGGTGTTTTGTGATTGCAGAAACGGTGCTGCGGCAGCAAGGCAAGGGGTATCAACGCTCCAGCAAGACCGATCCAGCCGTACGCTGGGCCCAACCTATCAAGCCAAGCCATCTGGGCCAGACACCAGCTGAGAGGCACAGGTAAAGCGGACTGACCCCTCATTGCCCCAGCACCATAGGCCCTCTCCCCCCCAAGTAACCCCTCTTCCCCCTGCATCAACCCCTGCCACCTCAATAGCTGCTCACAAGCAGGATATAAATTGATGGGCCACTGGTACCAATAGCTACTTGCAAGCAGCTTGCATGACAGGAACCTCAGCTGTGAGTTGCAGCCTGCAAGCAGCATACATGACTGGCTAAAGACGTGAAAGCTGCTTGCAAGCAACATGTATGAATGAACCACAGACAGCAAAAGCCACATGCAAGCAGCATACATGAGGGACCGTCACTACCAACATTTACTGGTGAGCAGCACACATGACAATCACTGCAAGTACAGCAATCACTTTGAAAGGAACAATGATGATTTCTGTTGCAGGAAACTGTTTCAGCTGCCTCCTCCATCTGAGCACCAGCCCCAGGGCAGGACCTGGCAAAAGCCCTCCGCCCCTGCCATCACCATTCACTACCCTGCCCCCATCAAACCAAGGCAGAACTGCAAAAGGCAACACAATTCAGCTGACCCAAAGCAAGAGGCACACGTAGCTGTGAGCACGGCTGAAAGAGAGCTGAATGGAGAAGACGCAGCTGTGACCCTTGCTGAAGAAGACTTAAGGCAACTGTCACATGCAGCTGTGGCCACTGCTGAAGAAGAGCTGAGCGGAGAAGACGCAGCAGTAGAGGCCAGCGATGCAAGAGGCACATCCAAAGTTTCAGAAGAAGCGCCTCAAGATGTCAAAAGGAGTTTGGGTGATGCAGTACAGCACAAAGCGCCGCACTCAGATTTAGGACATGGATTCATGTCTGAAAATGCAACAGCAACCCATACCAATCCCCACTGCCAGCCCCACTACAGACCCCAGGGCTTGAAGCCTACCCCAGTAGCTCAAGGCTTGGCTGGTCCAACCGTGCACATCCTGCTTGAGGGATATGTAAGTCCCTTAAAACTTACTGTAGTGCATGTTACAGCACACATGCCAGGTCTGTGCAACACAATTGCTGTCTTGCCAGGTTGGCTTGTTTTGTCCTTGCACTGTATTTGTTCTGTACTGCAAGATGTCACCTGCTCTGTACACAGGACTCGTGTGCTTGGTCTGAGCAGTTGACTTGCACTTGCCTTCCAATACCTGCAATGATTCCCTTATGTGATACTCAATATGCATCACTGAATGCGCAGTTTGAAGTGATGTTTGCCGCTGTTTAAATTTTAAGGTTCAACTGGTTCAGGATAGCACATGATTGAACTGGTTGGAGACAGTGTATTGCTCCAGTACATACCTAGCTGGGCCTGCTGAGCCTGTCTAGCATATGTCCCAAATGAGTGAATGAATGAAATGAACGTTGCTGTGTTCAGGATGTGTATAGCCAGTCTGGTGTTGCGGATGCCAGCAAGGACAGGTTCCCCCAAAACCAGATCCGGCAAGTCAGTAAGGACTCCAAGCACCTGTGGCAGCATCAGCATCCCTTCAAGCTGAGACGAAGTAAGCCTGCTGCCTGACCTGCTGTGACACACTAACACATATGAGATCATACTTTCAAGCGACGGTGATATGGATGTGTGGCTCACTAGGCAGGCTTGTTTGTGGCGTCATGATAAGAGCTTCTCATATTGAGATCTTGAAGGTCAGACAGGACATTGTGACACACTGCTGAACAGTGACTGCGGTTCTGCTGACTGTTCCTTGGTTGCTGCTCAAGTCAGGTTTCATGCTTGCTGGGTAGTGTGGATATTTTTTTGTTGCTGTGAGAAGCAGTCATGCGGTGCTGGTGAGACCAGTATGTGCTTTATGTGCACCCTGCAAAATGCAAGTTAGCAGCTTTGGCAACACAAGTTCTTCCCTTCCCTTCCCTTCCCTTCCCTTCCCTTCCCTTCCCTTCCCTTCCCCTCCCTTCCCCTGTAAGTTTGACACTCAATCTTGCCATGCTGATCAGAAACTTTGTATTCACAGGTACTCCTGAAGAGGTGGCAGCTGGGGCCTTCAAGCACAAACGCTCCAAAGGGAAAGAGGTGGACACGTTTAAGCTGGCCCTAGACAGGCAAAACAACCCTCTGCCACCCTGCAACATCAAACAAGCAGGCCACCAGTCTGCATTCATTGGCTACAAAAGCTCACCTGCACAAAATGCGGCACCAGGCTCCCACCCAAATCGTAATTCAGTCCCTTTGGCAGCAAATGCTGTGCAGCAAAGTGTACCACATAGCTTGGGCAGTGCTGACAATGTAAGCCACGGTGATCAGGTCAATACTGAGACCAACAACATGGGTCAAGATGCTGGAGCAAGGGTCACGCAGCAGCAGGAGCAGCAGCAGCAGCAGCAGGCGAGACTGTCTGCATCCAGTGCACATTCATCAAGACACATAGCAAATGAGCAGCAGCTTGATCCAGGCCGTGATCATCAGTCAGGAGCAATGCCTGAAGGTGCAACTCAGCTACGTATAAATGCAGCTCAACCTAGTGCTGGTGGTGCTGGCAATGCTGCAAATGATTTGCAACCCCCAAGCAATGCTGCTCTGATTGAAAGGTTCAGAGACATGGGGCCTGATGCTTGGAAGGTCTTCTTGACAGCAACCAGGATGGGTTTACGGCCTGACATCATCGAGAAAGCTGCAGCACGATTGAGGAGCCTCCAGAATGCGCAAGAGGGCTGAATGATCAGAGTCACATCGCTCAGAACTTTCGTTCAGCACAGCCTTGACGTCAGAGCCAATGTCAATGGTTTTGAGCCTGCTTGGCTTTTCTGTTCTATGTCTTAGCTCAAGCATAGATGTACTTAGCAATCCAATCTGCAGCAGTGCTTTCAGAATTGGAGCTGTCAGTATTTGTGGGGCAAGAATCAGCTACAGTGTGTTGTTGTCCATATTGCATCTGCAATTTAGTAGTGGTGGTAGCTAAAGTAGCAACTTCATGATCCAGAAGCACAGTAGCTACCTGATCTTGACAAAGACTTTCAGTTGTTACTATAGCTTGCTGATGTATACCAATTGCCTTGACCTTGCTATGATCGCGTTGTCATTGCAATTGGCGTATAGTAGACCATTGTGTTCATATTTACTATTTGGACCAGACAATTACAGTTGCGTTTATAGTCCCATAACGCTAAACTGCAGGTCATGCTTTTTGCATAGTTGGGGGTTGCCAGTGGCCTGTCAACACATAGCCGGCAGGCTCATACAGCCTGATCTTCAGCTGAAAGGGCACATTATTGGGCACTGGCAGCCAGTTGACTGCCTGCCGTGTGCCTGCCGCTGGCTGCTTAGCTGATATACACACCTCTAGAGTGCTGTTGTCAGCCCCTCTGTACATCAGCCGTGCTGTCTGCAACACAGCAGAACATCTTGATAAGCTGGCTTTTACACTTCACACCTGCTGCACTGAGAATGACGCCCTGGACACTTGTGCTATGCATTCTGACATGTTATGCCTTTCACAGGAGATTGGCCAACATAGCAGTCAATGCGAACTTTGGTTCTCAATGACTGAGCATACATGCATCTCATGCTGCCGGAAGCCATGCAACAGATTTGCCCAACATCCACAAGCAGTGCACCGTTGCTATGTGATCCAAGATGGTTGCTTACATGGTCTCCAATGCTATATCTGTTGATGAGGTTGTCTACAAACAGGAGCTGCTGGCGTTGTACAGGGTCAGCGACCAGAAGGCACAGGCTGATTGGGACACCGGTAAAGCTATGTTGCAGTGGTTGCCTGCTGAGGCATCCAGTGTTTGATTCTGTGGGTCATGGGTGGCAGTCGTAATGATGGCTTCTGTTGTAGGCTGCTGTCCCAACCCATTGCAAGCAATCTCTGCATTCATGGTGAACAGCAGGTCAAAGTCAAATGCCAAGACGGTCTGTACTGCTAGCAGATTGTATTTACCCCGTGACTGTATGCAGCAAAACACCTGCTATTATACAGTCACACAGGAGAGCCAACCAGAAAGGTTTGCACCTTGCATTAGGCATTATCTAATCATGTGAAAAGATTTGCAGACTGGTGTGGATAAATGGTCAACATGGCTTGCACCTGATGATAGTTGCAGGCATGCAATGTAACATTCTGTGAACAGTTTCTGCAGTAATGCATGACAGATGCTTCCTTACAAGAGACTGCCGATGTTGCTTCAAGCCTGAGGTTTGAGCTGCCAGCATTTTCACTGTGCTGCAGTCAAATGCCCAGAATGATTGCTTCAGCATTAATAACTCATGTTTTCATTGAGGGTCCGCAAGCATAAGACTTGATAGACGTCACAGAGGCAGCTGCAAATGGATGGGCACTCTTATCAGCGAATGCAAATGGGTATGTTGGGCATCAAAGGACAGCTGTGCAAGTCAGGCAACTCACAAGCTCTCTGCAGGTAGTCAGATTCCCAAGTTGGTCCAGTTCTGAAACTCCAGCCAGTGGTCGTTACCAAATCTACCTGGGAATCTGAGATGCACTGGGTAGCCACTTGCTGCTCCACCTTGAAAGCTTCTAGAGTAAGTCTAGAAGCATTTCTTGCGGCCTTGCTCAGTTCTGCCAGGGCTGTGTCATACGGCCTTGTCCCATTGCCTGCATGATGCCAACAAGATTGGTCATGATGTTCACACAAGGTTTGATAATCATGATGATAAGAACAGTTCCACACTCCACACTCCAGGGCAAGGCCAGATGCATTCCTTGCAGTCCTGCTCACTTCTGCCAGGGCTGTGTCAGACAGCCCTATCCCATTGCCTGCGTAACAGCACCAAATGATCAGATCAGGACAGATGCAAGTTCACAGCACTGCTTGTTGGAACTACATGCAATAGTACAATGCTGGACTGAGCTGGTCTCAAACGTTGTGTAATTAATGATCCCGTCAATGCACAGTTGTCCCAACATGAAAAGGCCTTGGCTGCTGCTGCTGCTGCTGCTGTTGTCATACATGTCAACAAGCTTGCCAAGCAGCATTTCTGGAAATGCAGTGCTTTGAGTTCTGACCGCAGCCTGGTCTTACCATGCACTAATAGCGAGCACACCTGGCGGGTCGATTGTGACGTAGGCTGCTGCAAACTCAGACCAATCAGCTGAGTTCAGGCTCAGATTGTTGAGGAACTCGACTTGATTTTGCACAGCCCCAGCATCAACACCGTTGATGGCGTCTGAAATGGCAGCAGCCTTGGGCAATGGACCTGTTGTGCTCCCTGCAGAGGGCAACTTTGAAAGAATGGCAAGGAGAAGACCAGAAGAACAAGAAGAGGAGAAGGAGGGAGTCAACATGCTTTTGGCAGCCAACAACACTGATTATATGTGATGCAAAGCAGCAATATTGGCTGCATGGCATGCAATGACCAAGCATGCCTCACATCATGTGAAGCATATGTGCAGCAGATCAAGAATGAGCTGCTCTGTTTGCATCATAGGCACATCGAGAGCTTGTAAGTATGCAGACCAGATTGTGAAGCTTTGTTGTGACACCTGCACCTGTAGTTGCGTATGGAGCAAGTGTAATGCTGTTGAGCAGTTTGGCGGCTGTTGGAATATCACTGTCATTGGACGTCAGAACTCTGGCAATGACCCGAATGATGTCAGTGGGTGCCTGAATGATCCAGTTACTTGTGAAGTGGCTGTACACTGCTGAATTTGCTGCATGACGCCAGCACAAGCTTGTCCCAATTTGTTGCATGACATCAACATGAGCTCGTCTCGGCTTGTTGTATGACATCAGCAAAAGCTGTTACACGGGATGCCAATCATCAAAAGCCTGAAACATCAGCATGCAGCAGCAACAACTTGAAATCTAATGTGGACTCATGCTAGATGCATTAGCAAATTTGCTTCCACATCATCCGACCAAGTCAGGCACTAGGCAGTCCCCTTGGCTGTACTGTCAAGTCAAGCAGCAGCAACAAGAGTACATGTTCCTGAGACTTTGCTACAGCTATGAGACATTCAGCGGCTGTAGCAGCTTGTTCCCGTTACCTGGACCCAGCACCAGATAATTGCCTGGTGTTATTATAATGGGAGCCAATGATTGCACTAACATTTGTATAGGCATGAAAAAACCGGAACCTCCCAATGTCTTCCCGCGTCAAATGCAGGTATAGTCAGCTTCTGAGGCCCCTGCAATCAATCAATCAGGCAATCAACCTATTTAGCCAACCATCAATCAATAAATACATGTTTTACTGCCACAAAGACCAACAATAGGTAAAGCAAATATAGTGTGCTGCATAAGCCACACAAGCTTAATCGAATCCAGCAATGTTAAAGGCATGTGACTAGAATGTGTGTCAGCCAAGATTGTTTGCTGGAGGCTTACGCAGACAACGCTGCTATACAGCTTCCAGTTGACCTGGAAGTGGTGCATGGTGGTGCATGGTGGTGATGCTTGGTAGAGGTGCATGGCAGCAATGCTTGGCACCGCTGCATGGTACTGGTACATGATAGTGGTGTGTGGTAGTGCTGCAATGCTCACTAGGGACAGATCCAAGAAGGCTGAACCATACAAGGTGTCATGATTTGGGGCCACTACGGCAGTGTCAGTATAGGTTGCCAGGTGGTTGATATGAGCATAGAAGGTGTTGCTGGCAGTACAATTCGAACTGCCATTAGTCATCCGTTTGGCCAGGATTGGTAGAGGGTATGAGTATATGTACTCCCAAGCAGTCTGCAAGCATAACTTGAGCTGAGCCTGTTGCCAAAGAGGCATGCATTGAGCTCCGTGCAGTACTCTGTAAAGCCAAAGTGCATTGCCTCAAAAGTGGAGTGTCACAGGCTTGTGAGCTAAGAAGATGGATGTATTTAACCTTTTTGCAACCAAATAGCTGACGTATAGCATTGGTACAAACTTGCGCAAGTTGTTGTACTGTGCAGTTCTGTTGCTCATCACCACTCATGTCCATTGACGTCCGCATATCTGTGCTTTGCTGTTTGATATATGATATCATGCAATATGCATACTGCCGCAGCTGACAAAGTGCTTCGCTGCACTGACATTCTTGAATGCTTGCTTGCGTCTTTGCTCTGTTGGTTGCAGACATCATATGATCATTGCTCGTGATACATGTCACCTTGCACATTTTGTACGGTTTAATCTGTTGGGGTATGAAGCCCACTGTTGATGCCTTTGCTTTGAATGAATGTCAAACACAAAGCTGCTCATGCATTGGTGTCAAAGTCATGCGTTGCAGATGGCCAGCCGGAGAAGCTGCCATTGAGCACAACAAAGCCACAGAATTCGGTCCAACATTGCACGTGCAATTTGTTCTTGGGCCCATGGCAATCCAATTTTCACATAAGTAGTGCTGCAGCAGCCCACTGCTTCATAGACAATGGTGCTGACATGAAAATGCCCAACAACAGCAAGCCTGCCCCGTGTGATGCCAATGTAAGCGTTCAATTTGAAATCATTGGGGCTGTGGCACACATTGCTGGGCACAGCAGAATCATCAGCACACACAAACATTAGCAAGCATGTCCTTATGTTCCATGCATTCAAATACGATTTCACATCGAGAGTGGCTGTGAGACGCTTACAAAAGCTGAATGTTGCGACCAGCAAGCTGATGACGACACAGGCGGAGCTGTTTCTATACATTGGGAGCTGTTCTACGCCAGCATAGCAAAATTTCAGACTCATAGCAAAGACCTGAGGCTCATGACACGACAAATATGCAAAGCACTTGCTGTCTCCAACGGCTGGCTCAACGGCAGAGAGCTGCTGCCGTTTTCGTGTTGATGCTTAGCTAACACGACTGCTGACTGAAGGGTGTGCTCAGCTTGTGCACGAATACGATACTCCGCAGTTGATTGACCCGCAGAGCAGCCGACAGCAAAAACACGCGACCTGACCGCACCTTAGCAAGCGCGGAAAGTTCGCTGCAGGGTCATCCTGAGCATCGATTGTTGACGTCATCAAGCTATTTCTGACGTGATGTGCGGCCAATTCTTGTGACAGCATCAGCGCTGAATCTCACGGAATGATTAAGTTGCCTAGCTACGTACGCCAGAAGGGAATGCGGGCAATTGCGCAACCGCTAGTCTGGAGCGTAAACCCCAATGTGAAGGGGTTTTGGCCCCATAATTGCCGACGCAGCGCACTTGGCATGACCGTACATATACCCTTGTAATTCAAGTTCAGATTATAATTTCGACTTTCCAGTGAAATGGCGCTAAATTGGCGACAAGCAGCAGCGGCAGCAGCAGCTTCCCTTGCGTTAAAACACACCGGATCCCAAAACCCTCTGTTGCAAAACGCAAAAACACCCTAAAACCCTATAGCCACCCTAACTCCCCTAACAAAATTGAAAATACAAAATTTTCTAGGGTTTTGCAAAACCCTGCGCGCTCAGATCCGGTGTGTATTAACGTCAGGGCTTGATCAGACAGAGCGCCAAGATAGAGACGGAGACACTTAGACTGGCCCGTTCTGTGAAAAGCGGGCGGGCTGCAACAAGATGCCCTGACGATCTTCGACAAAGATCGTACAGCAGCAGTCCCTGCCTGTGTGCCGTTTGGCATAGGTTGGGGGACTGTTGTTGTACGCAAGCTTGAGACACAGGTACGTTAAGGTAAGTGCATGCCAAAATCTCAACATAACAATATCTCCGTAAGTTTGGACCTAAGGTTGAGCCCTTGCCATTCATGTACATTGTGTGAAGCAATCGCAAGCTCATCTACCAGCTAGACTTGTCGTGTTTGCCGTCTACAAATCCCTACTCAGCCATGATATAACATGCGTCAAAACCACATCTCTGCGCGATGCTTGCAAGTGGAGGGACTCAGTTGGAGGATCAATTTCTCTGGAATTTCTCAATTTAACATAATGTATATGGTGATACATTATGTACCTCATAACAGTCTCTGCTGTTCACATCAGCTCCCAGTGCTGCCATTGTAGCCTCAAGTTTGCCGTGCTTGACAGCCTTGTACAAGGTCATGTTCACTTCCTGCAGCACAATTTGCTTTATGGCGAGCTAGCAATCATGATTCTAGCTGCCGTTCATAGGTAAAACCATTGACACAAAAGAAAGGGATACATGCTTTGCTTGAAGAGTACGTTGTTTGATGCTGCTGAAGCTCTCAGTGTGATGCACTTTGTCAAAGCAAAGCTTATAGTCGCAAGTCACGCCCTTTGAACAGGTGGAGGTTGCCAGTGGCATAACAGGACATAGTTTGCTAAATACTCATTAATGCACAGCAAGGCAGCTTGTCAGGCAGCACACTTGTGCATGGCTGTGCTGCTGACCGGCAGAGATTGTTAAGTTGCAGAATTGATTGCTAAGACATGATGCTGAGTTGACTGCACAGCAAGAGCATGGCTGACTGCACAGCAAGCTAGCTTTTCAGGCGGCACACTTGTGCATGGCTGTGCTGCTGACTGGCAGACATTGTTGACTGGCAGACTTTGCTGCAGGGCAAATGTCTGCCACATTGCTGAGCTGAATGCACAGCAAGTTAGCATATCAGGCAGCACACTTGTGCATGGCTATGTCACATCAACCCTGTCACTTCAGGCAATGCCTACACAAGCAAGGTCATTTGTGTAACAAAAAGGGTGATGGCCGATGTAGCGCAGCTAATTGCAGAGCCCATATGCGACTAGCGTTGCTACAATTCCCCCCACTTAAGATCGCGCGTCCCCGAGCGACACACAATCTCACGGACCCGGCAAGAGCCACGCCCTTCATCACAGGACGCATCATGTAAGTCGGCAACCCAAGCCTCGGAATGGACTTGCGTTGCGCAGCGGAAAGCAGGAATCGCGAGTTCGAATTCTGGAATCCGAAAGCAATTGTAACGAAAAGGATGGCCGATGTAACGCAGCTAATTGCAGAGCCCATATACGACTAGCGTTGCTACAATTTGCCCACACAAGATGCCGATTTGGACCATTCCATAGGTATAGAATGCTAGCTTGATCCAAGCAAGCATGCAATGCTCTCAGTCATGACACTATGCTTGTCACTTAGGCAACATTTTGGGCAATTCTGACAAGGGCTGTGCTCAAAAATAGGTTTGTTCTTGACGCGTTGGTGTGCCAGAAGTTGTGCCAGAAGAAGTTGGGGCATGAAAGGCCAAAAACTCTGCAATTGTGACTACATGCAACTTTAGTCATGTAAGCGTAAAATGAGGTTTACTTGGTGTAGAAGTTGAGGCATATCGCTTGTGTTTGGTGTCTGAAATCCAACCACACCATCTCCATGCTTGACCTTTCCTTCTCTGGTTACTACCTCCTACAATAAATCATGCTTGTCAGTTGGGGCAATGCCTACACATGTGTGATGAGCTTTGTCTCTTGCACACCATGCAGGATGCAAGCCTTGATCGTTTCATATGATGCATGGACATGCATGGACAATAGGGTCGAACTGTAACTTGATAAACCGCAAATAGGCATGCAATGCTCCCACTCATTACGTTATGCTCGCCAATCAAGCCATGCTCACACATGTATGACAAGCACATGTGCTCGTGGACCGCGCATGATGCATGTACACAAAGGACATTTGGTGAGAGCCTGCTCAAGATCTGAAAGGGATGGTGGATGATAAACAACCATAACCTGGCTACCAAAGGATGTTATACACAAGATGAAAACGAAACTTTCCTGGCCATGA
This sequence comes from Trebouxia sp. TZW2008, assembly GCA_002118135.1. Lineage (NCBI taxonomy): Eukaryota > Viridiplantae > Chlorophyta > Trebouxiophyceae > Trebouxiales > Trebouxiaceae > Trebouxia > Trebouxia sp. TZW2008. The sequence goes on along the minus strand of BDIU01000241.1, from coordinate 4,437 downwards.
CCTACGCCCACAAGGGACTAACTGTCACCCTCCATAGCTGCCGCACTCAATTTGTCCCCCTCCATCACTCTTCTTGGCAAACGAGCCATAAAGTCCTTGAAAATGGTTGGTGCTTTTGCCTGTGAGCAAAGGGTCTCAACGAACAGGATGCCAAAGCAACTCTGTGGTTCAATACTATGCTAGATTGTAAACTTGACAATGGTGGACAGATGCATAAAAGTGACTGTGCCTACATATTTGGCACATGAGGATGCTGTCTTGCAGTTTGAAAAGGTCATGCATCTCTTGCAGTCCTCTCGGCGACTATCTTGCGCTTGAGCAAATGAATGAACTAAATGCAAGAACGATATGACGCCAAGCCAACGAAAAAAAAGGGGGGTGTATTGCCAACATGCACCTGCAAGATAAACTGAATATGCGTTAAGTTGCCTACCGGGGGTGCTGGCATCTCAACAGCGTCCACTAGAGCTTTCAAGCCCGCATTTGCATGCTCCTGCTTGCTAGCTCCGTTCAAGAAATGTTGCGCCTTTTTGATAGCAGTTTGGATCGCTGCTCCAGTTTGTGTGACAGCTTCGTACTGTTCCAGACAGTCCTTGGGCGGTTGGAAGTCGTCTACTGCCCGCTTGTTACCGGCCTCCAACCACTTGTGAGCAGGGACCAGCTTATCTTCAGACAATGCCACAAGATGGCAAATTTTTCTGACAATCTCGTCCCCATCTTGAAACATTTTAGACCCCCTGAAATTGCATATGTTGTTAGGTCCTCATTCAAGCACCAAGGAGATAGGCACATGATACTGGAGACCCCATGACCTATTGGTATCATAATTGCAATGGACAACAAGAGGGCACGCTAGGCTTATGTTGTACAAGAGTTGCAATCATGTTGTTGCTCGCACATTAAGCTCTTGAGTCAGCATGGTGACCAATGACGTGATCATTGTTGAATGACACGTGACTCACTGAATTGTGACTCACATGACTGACTGAATCATGACTTACTCGATCAAAATATTGTTAGCGTCCTCTGCTTGCTTTGCGTATCCTTGCATTGCGTCCGTCTCCAACGCCATCAGCGCCTTGAATATAATGTCCAACTGTTGATACTGCGTCATCAAGTCTTGCTTGAGACTATCAAAAATGCACCGTAATGCCTTTTGGCCTCCAGCTATCTTCCTCCATGCCTCTGTGCCCTCTTCCCATTCTTTGAAGCGAGGCATGCTCCTCATTAACCTGCACGCATAGCTCTGGGCTCACAACAACAGCAGTAATAGCACGGATAATAGCAATTGGGGGAATTGCAAAACCACTTGCAGCACGACAAGCTTTTGACTGTACGAGCATCAACTACAAATAAAATTGTCGACTATCAACAAGAACAATAAGTTTGACTGTAGAAGCGTGAGACAGACAAGATTTCGTTTATGGGTAGCGATAGCAGCAAAACTACCAAGATTATCGTATCATGATTATGCGCATGAAGCGACAATTGTAGGGGCCTTACTGTTGCATTTGGTCGCCAATGCTACAAAAACATATCATCAGCTCTGCTATGTCTTCCTTTATCTCTGATACAAGGCCATCCATGGACATTGAGGAGCCGTTGTAAATTCTGATTCTCCTCGCGACTTTTTGCATAGTCTTGACCTTCTCTGCGGCACCTTCTATTTCAATCTTTGAAGACTTGTCCCCTATCACTTTACTGACTTTTTCCAGGTCATCGGCTAGCTTCGAGAACACATCCCTACAAGCATAATATGTCACCTGATGATTTGATCAAACCCTATTTGTGGGCTGGACACCACAGAAATGCATGGTATTGATGGTTGATAGTGCCGTGCCCTCTGAGCATCAAGAACACGTGCATGATATCATCTGATTATTGTGCTAAGTGGTACATCAAAGAGGATCTCTGGATAAAGAAAAACAGAAGAAGCATATGAGCGTATGTAATACATGCACAAGCAGGATGTCCCTGCCGATGATGGCATTGGGTGTCAAACCCCATCTTAAGGTGGCGTGAGTAAAAGCAACTGAATTCATGCTTTTATGGATGTCAATGATAGCACGTTAAAGACCTACGTTTGCTTTTCATCTTGGGAGTGGCCCTCCTGCTTGCCAGAAGTAGAAATGCGTTCAACACCACTGTCATCCATCACTTCTTCCCAATCTCTAAAGTCTTTGTCATCCTCCTGCATGTCAGTCTTGATCTATGAACATGTCTATCTCCCATTCCACATGAACTCAAAGAGCACCTCACAACACATCATGGAAAGGAGAATGAAGTAGGCATCCAATGGACACCACGTTTTGGCCTACATTCAAATGTGGCTGTGCTGGTGGCAAGCACAGTGTATTCGACCACGATGAAGTAAAACATAATGACCTTCCAGTGTGATGGACTACGCAACAGGTTTGTAGATAATTACATATCAGGCTAGATGATTGGGCTGACTAATCATGTGAAATTTTGAAGTGTAACAAACTGTAATTAGGCTAGGCTATCTATACATTCAGTGCATGGTTGAAGTCACAAAGGTGCTGACTACAACTCTGATGGTATGATAAAGAAATGCACGCCAAGACGACAAGACGACAAAAGCACTGTCAAAGACTAGGTTTGGCTGATTGCGACAATCACCAGATAAGTAAGCAAACATATGTCACGATAACAATATAAGACAAGCAATACACCTCGATGTGCATTGCACGGCCATCCACTTGTGATGCACAAATCGCACCTCGTCAACACCCTTGTGCATGGCGGATGATATCTCTGGCGATTCTACTTTGGCCTTCTTCTTCCCCTACATCATACACGAGCCCTCATGCATTCCGGGGTTGCTTCGTCGTCATGCAAAGACTGGTCAAAGCCTTGTTTGTCAATGGCAATGCAACCAAGGCCAATACACAAGGAATAACAAGAAACACTGTCATGCCTACAAGCAAGGAGTTTGCAATAATAGCTACACCTTGGCATCAGTGTTTGGGGTAGACTGTCCCACTTCTGCTCCAACCCTGAAGTTGACATGGCCAGTGACTCCAGATGCTGCTGGTTCATAGCGCTGCCGGGGGGCAGGGGGTGACTCGTCTACATGACAATAACAAAACAAGTCACTCCAAGATTGTTGTATGACAAAGCACAACTAGCACAAAATAAATGGGCTCCACAGCACACATCTCCACATGCTTAGCTTTGCTGACGCTTTATGCACATTAGCATGACACCATGAGTATAAGCACTGCTTTCTGAGTATATGAACATTATTGCTCTATGCATAGGATAGCACGAGAATGCAGCCCAAAACAGCCTATGATGAGATATAGTACATACCCCTGTTGCGCTTCTTGCTTGTTGCATTTGCTTTTGCCTGTCTAGTTTTGGCAAGTTTTTTTTCCAACGCCTCAACATCTGATGATGCTGTCTCAACATACTGGACTTTGTAGTTCTTGCTACCCTTGTCGACCTTATTCAAGATCTGTTGCCAAGAGAGGTTGAAAGCGTGTGTCCTATGGCCGCGCTTGTGTTTGGCCCTCGTGACGCTTGAGTAGGCCACCATTATGACGCCCTCCTCCTCACAATCTGCTACGATCAGACGTCTTTAAGAGTACCTTACGCGGTTTGTCGTTTATGCACGCACACATACTTCGTGTTGAACGTCACCACAGAGTACCCACCTGAGCACACTTTAAGCGTCCCAGGAAGATCTCTGAGCGTCTCCACAGAAGGCTCAAGCAGGTGTTTGGTCACCTTCATGCCGAGGTTGGACTCTTCCACAATCACCTTGTTGACCTCCGCGAAAGTCGCTTTGTGATCGATGAAGCAGTGCGCCTCGAACTGCTCTCTGTGCGCAAATGCTGTCTCCGACTCGTTGTTGTAATGACATTCCAAATCGAAGGGACACTTCAAAGCAGCTGTCATCTTTGCCTCCGTAGGTACATCGGAAGCAAGCAATTCATCGCTGTTATTGCGGCCCATCTTGGAAAGACTATCACGACGCGAGAGCCAACCAGGCCGAATCGCGTAAGTCGCAAGCAAGCGTCAGGCTGCTGCGGCCCTTTAGGTTGCGTTTGTTGCTCGATCGTTTGCTCGAAACGAGCGGTTTTGCTAGAAATGAGCGGATTTGCGCTATTGGAAACTAAATCTGCTCCTTTCGAGCCTGATCTTACAGTCCCCCCAGAAAGTTTTGCACCACGTGTCTGCAGTGCTCAGCATCCTAGTAATCTG